>SNQJ01S0067755.1:46248-76577 GCA_010110895.2 Picea sitchensis | reverse complement strand
GACAGAAGAGTTCAGGTAGAGGTGTAAAAACCATCCACAGAAGCTCTGAAAACTGGCAGAAAAATAGAGGTAGATATGAATTATCGATTCGCAGATTCGCAGAAATGATCCGGGGAAAGTTTAAAGATGAAACTCCGCAGAGAAACTTTGAAATCAGCCAGGCATGTTATAGAGATAAAAAATTCTTTGAAATCAGACAACAATGTAGAGATGAAACAATATCCACCTATGGCAATTCTCAATTCACGAGTTATGAATTTGAGGATCTTCGGGATAAATCGATCATCGTGGAGCCATTTTATGAGAGTGAAGATTACGCTGAAATCATAAGGCAGCTCGTCAGACAGTTTTTTGCAGAGGGCGGATTGCATGCAGCAGAGGTTCTTGAAATTGATAATGGGGATTCCATTTCTCAGATCAACTATCCTGAAAGTGTTCACAAGTTGGTGCAGAGAGACGACGAGGGTACTAATTGCCATTACTGCACTGTTAAAGAATTTCATGGCCGAGGTTGTGAGCAAGAGTTGGAGGCTCATGGTTGTCATGAGCATTCCTCGGGAGTTGATAGATATTATTGAAAGGTTTAGAGCACTCTGAAATAAAAAGCCTTAAAATCTCGTTTTATTTCCCCCCTTTTTTTTTAATAAAGAATTCAAACACGCAATAACGCATATAGATCTGTTTTCCATCTAATCAAATGAAGAAATCTTTCAAGTTATTTTATCCTATATTTGCTGAAATGTATATGTTTAACAGACCAATATCATTTTCATATAACATTTTAAATTTACTTTTATAATATTATATTTTTATGTAGTATTTTAAATTACACTGTAATTGAAGAGGTTAAATTTCACTGGTTGCTGTGAATATTATTGAACATTTAAATTATTAAATCATTATTATAACAACAACCCCGAATTATAATATTAAATTTTAAGAACTTAATTAAAGATATTATGTAGTTATGAATTTATTATATAGTTTTAATAGTATATATTATGTAAATTGTTTTAAATAAAGATATTATATAGTTAAGAATTAATTATACAACTTTAGTTTATTTAAGAGTGTATGTTATGAAATTTTTTAAATGAGTGAGATATCAATTTCAATTTTTTGTTGTATCCTGGATAGGGTGCCATGTAGTGACCAGAGGCCATGCAGTTTTCCTAGGACTCCAGCCATAAATATGGTTGGCCTCCGCCCTTCACCTCAGTCTTGAATGGAGGGCAACCATTATTATCCGCAGAGAAAGGGAAGACAACTCCTTCAAGTTTGGTTAATGGTGGTTTTGAGGATTAATTGCAGGAGATGGGTGCGTACAGTGGTCATGTCCACCCCAGGGTTATCTCTCCTGCTTAGCTTGGGCTGACATTATTTCTCCTTCGAGCTCCACCACCCCGCCTGCTCCGAGAATGAGATTATTGCGCAGTGGGTTCTGGTGGCAGTAATTAATAGAATTTTTAGCCCTCCTAGCTTAGCAAAGCCGAGAGAGAGGGGCAGGTCGAGGCGTGGACTAGGTTGGTACAATTATGCCACCCGACAGAGACGACTGCTACAGATGGAAAGGGCCCTGTCCATTGCTAGGACTCAACGCTTGGAGAAGCCAAGGACTCCACCGATGGCCTACGTCGAGGAGGAAATTTCGGAGCAACTCGTCCAGGTTCCACCAGAATCCTGCCTCTTCACGGTACCAGAAGACTTCTAGTTTCCCGGCATCAATACAACTAGCACAAGCGCCCAGGCTGCCATGGAAGGCGCCACTTGCATAGTCAAGGAGGAATTCCCGGCTCCAAGCGTTTCAATCCAGGACAACATCAACAAAGTTGAAGAAGAGGCAGAGGCGGTCAAGGAAGGAGCCATTGACATCGTGCAGGAGAACCACCCAGTCTTGGCACCTCCACCGCTAATTGTAATTCCATAGTTCAACCCATCTCTGCCACCTCTCTTCATCCCGGAGCAGCTAGAGCTCATCTTTAACCTCAAGAGCCACATGGTGAACTAGCTACATCGAGACACCCTCATAAGCCAATGGATCGACATCCTCTTTGATGCATTCTCGAATGCATTGGCAAAGCAGTGTTGCCCAACCTGTGCGAAGCCCTTCATGCTCCAGCCCAGTAACGATCCTCTCACCGGAGCTCCGGACTACAAACCCCTAGTTGTCAATGATTAGTTTCTAGTTCTTTGTTACTGGTACTTTGCACAATTCTTGCCCAACTCTCTGGACTGGGAAGCTACAGAATTCCTGTCTTGTTTTCTTTTGCCATCAGTTGCTAGTTTTCTTTAGATTCCTAGGACATAATCGTAAGGACAAACATCCGCCACCTGCTCTGGTTTCCAATTGATAGGGCAAATGGCGAAAGGTTTTTTTGACTAAAAATATAACAGTCAGTCACAAGTTCCGGTTTTCGTTAATTTGGTGGAACAGATGACAGACTGATGACATGTGAATTTTTTGTATTATAACAACAAAGTAATAGGAATTGCCCCTTTTTTATTAAAAAAAAACTTCAATTTGCTCTATTTATAAGATTAAATTAATTATTTTATTATATTATTTTAATGTTTTGGAAATAAAATTTGAGTATTTTATTTATTTTTTATAGTAATTAATTATAGAGTTCAGTTTTATTAGTTTTTAAATATTATATCTAATATAAAAAAACTAGATAATCCTTATATTGATAATATAAAAATAAATTACAATCATATTTATTTGTGGAATGTCAAGTGGGAAAGGAGGGCAATAGCAAATTAGTAAAAAAAACATTATTTAAAGTCTAGAAAGCACTAATAACACCTTAAGAAATGAAAGGCATTGAACAAAAGTTTTAGTCAAAACATAAAACATGACAAAACGTAATCAGAATGGCTAGCATGCAAGGTCGTGTGTTTATGTTTTCACATTCCATGTCTATGCTTTCCCATTCCATGTCTCTCCATGCACCATGGGGTCTTAGGTCTTCATGGATGAGAATAGGGTTGTATGTTGTGCCTTTTGAACCTTGACTATGCTCAAGTCTGACCAAAGGGTTATTGTCAATATGTTTGGGGATAGAAACTATGATATCAATACCAAATACTACTTTAAAGATTGTTTTAATTATTTTGTCCATCAAATCTAATTTGTGGAGGATGGGATGTGATTGTTGCCCTTTCTCCTTCACAATTTGGGTTATGAAGGCTTTGTTGAGCTAGTAGAGTTCAGTGAGTCTAATAAATTTGGTATCCCTTCTATGAGATAAACTCATGTTAGGAATCTGATCTTCAAATTCAACTAAAATGTGGTCTTTAGAGAGCTTCTTCGTTCTTTGTAGAACCAAGTTCTGTAGATGTGCCATCTCTTCCTTCATCTCAGTGGAGAATTGTTTGTGGTAATCCATGGCTGCCTTCATGACATCCTTCTGGACTTTGGTAATTGATTCAGTTGTCTATCGGTGGCCATCCACCTATTCCAACTAGCTCTTCTTGTCCATTTTTAGTTCAACACGTTCTTATGTACTTCTTTGTAATTGTGGGTTCTACACTTTTGGGGTTGTCTGAAGCCCTACATATCTTCCAGGTGGATATTGGTAGCCTCTCACTTAATCCAATTGACTTATTTTGTATGTTTTTGTGTCAACACATCTTGTTGTACTTCCAGGGCCATTTTGGAGTCCTAAACATTGTTTTTTGGCTCGCCACACTCAAACTGTAGATGGAGTGAGATTTTGATGACAGAATGTGTAGTTCTATGAAATACCTTTCCAACAGGATATCACGCACCTAAAAAATAGGTCATATGCAAAAGTTACGACCCCAAGAAGTTGAGGTACCAACTTACCCATAGGGGCCCACATGACTTTTGACGTTTCACCTCCTAGGGTTAGGTTTTTGGATGTCTAGCGTTTTGGAATTCATGAGTAATATCAAAAAGGCCTCTAGAGCCTCATTGTAATTGATTCTGCTCAGATGGATGTGTGTAGCAGCCACATCTCTTCTCAGAGATAGCTACCACCATTCGAGCAAGTTTTTCAGTTATGTAGTTTTACAGTTTCAGCCTATTTCATTGTTCAATAGAAGATATTGTTCACTGGATATTTGTGTTATTCTTCATATATCTGTGTTTATTGTATTCAATTTATTAATCAGTTCGTTCTGCTTCTAAATCCATATTAGTGGTATCAGAGCGGTCTGCTCTTTTATTTTTCTTCGTGCATGTCTCCAACAAGATCTGGGTACAAGAAGTTGGGACTCGAACCAATCGATCCATTGCAATATTGACCATGTCGAGCCCGACAAAAACCCATGGGGGACAAAAAGAAAGATGATGGAGCAGGAGATCCTATTAAAATGATTCTCAAGGAAGCTCTCGCGCGACAAAGGAACAAAATGATGGACAACTTTGCGCAGATCCTTCGACGACTGCCCACAAGAGAAGCATCTTCATCAAGTGGCCATGCAACCCCTTTCAAGGTACAAGTAAATTTTGATATTCCATTATTTGAAGGACTGATAGATGTGGATGTTGTAGATAAATGGTTGAATTTGCTCGAAGGGTATTTTTCTTTTCACAATTTTTCTAATAGAGAAAAGATCACTTTTTCACTCCTCAAGGACGTTCCCCATGTTAAAGGTTGGTGTGATACTTACTCTGAGCAAAGGGCCATAGAGAAATCTGTAATGTTTGTGGTGGCCCCTACATGGGATTCCTTCCGAGATGCCATTGAAGAACAATACTACCCTGTTGGAAGCTACGAGGACCAGTACACCAAATGGACCACCCTATGTCAAGGAAGGGACCAGACAGTACCAGATTTCACTAATATTTTCCATACCCTGCATACCAAATTGGGTATCAAATACTCTGAGTGTCATCCGGTGCTTAAATACTGTGACTGTTTGCATAGATACATTCAAACAAAAATGGAGTTTTTGGACATCGCCTCATTGGGAACGACCTATAGATATGCTGTCAAGATCGAGAAAAAATTTAAGCAGAAAAGGAGAGATTTTGGATCTGCAAACCCCTCATAGCCAAAGAAGGGAAAAGGTGACCCCAACCCACACAGAAAGGGACCAAGTCAATATGGTCATCCTCAGGAAAACCAGTCCAAGCCGCAACACAATAAGGGAAATGAGAAGATGAATAAGGATACGTTAAAATGTTGTGAGTACCATAAAATCCCTTTGAACAACACCGAAGAGTGTCACTCCAAGAAGTCACTCATGGTCGAACTGAAGGCTTCCGAGTCAAAAGATGATTATGATTCTGAATCAAATCCTGAAGGAGAGAAGCATATTATCGATGCTAAACCCAATTCCATTGTCGCTGCCACCAAAGTCCGGCCAAGAAAACTAGAAGAACCAAAGGAAGGGGAACGCCTCTTTCACTCACAAAGGTGGGTAAAGGGGGCTCCGATTCATTTCATTGTCGATAGTGGTAGTCTGAAGAACCTGATTCAACAGAGGTCCTCAAGCGGCTGGACCTTCCAATGACACTGCACCCGCAACCCTACACCATCAGTTGGCTTCTCCAAGGAAGAGATCTTTGTGTCAGCCAACAGTGTTGTTTTCCATATGACATCAAGCCTTTCAAAGATGAGGTAATATGTGATATTTCCCCCCTTGAAGTTTGTGATGGTCTTTTAGGACAACCATATTTGTGGAAGAGTCATGTTGTGTATGAGTCTAGACCCCGTAGTGTTATTATTACTTTGGGTAGAAAATTGTACATGATACCATAGGTAGTGTCGCCTACTGCTATTTCTTTAATCTCTTCTAAGCAATGCAGTAAGGTCATTTCAAAGACCGGGAAGTTCGTCTTCTTTTTGATCCGTGATCATAGTAAGAAGAAGGTCTCTGCCACATCCATGGCCTCTAAATAAAGCCTCTCTTTGCAATAGAAGCAAGTGGACGGGATCGTGGAAGAATACATAGACATATTCTCCTCACCTACAAGGGTATCGACACACTGACAACTCAAGCATCTAATTGATTTGACCCTTGGCGCATCTCTACCTAATGGACCGGTCTATCGTCACTCACTTATGGAAAATGATGAAATTAGGCATCAGATCCAAGAGCTTCTCCAGAAGGAGCACATCAGAGCCAACTCCTCTCCTTGCAGAATCCTGATTGTACTGGTGCAGAAGAAGGATGAGACTTGGTGACTCTGCATTGATTATAGAGCCTTAAACAAAATCACAGTAAAAAACTAGTACCCCATTCGCAGGATTGATGACCTTCTTGACCAAATCAAGGGGGTAAATTTCTTCAACAATATTGAACTAAAGTCTAGATACCACTAGGTTCTCATCAAACCAACTGATTTATGGAAGACAACCTTCAAGTCTAAATAAGGTATCTTCAAATGGCTAGTCATGCCCTTTGGCTTAACAAATGCACCAACCACTTTCAAGAGGTTTATGGATGATGTATTGAAACCCTTCACCAAATCTTTTGTGGTGGTATATTTGGATGACATTCTCATCTTCAGAAGAACATGGGAGGAGCACATGCGGCATATTCAATAGGTTTTGAGCACTTTGCGACAACACAAGCTATATGCCAACTTGGAAAAATTCTCTTTTGGCATGAACATGGTCCAATACTTGGGCTACATTGTTGATGAGTATGGGGTACATGTTGACCCAGCTAATATCCAAGTCATCCGTGACTGGCCAACCCCGACCACACTGACCAAGCTTTGGAGCTTCTTGGTGTTGTGAGTGGGAAATCCCCTTACGGACTAGCACTTAGGGTTTAATTATGCATGCAGAAAAGATCTAAAGATTCCTACTTTCTACCATCATCCTGGACCTAATCCCCATTATTCTTAAGCAAAACATAGTTAAGAAGATCAAGTGAGCATACCTTATTTCGGGCGTTTGATATCGATCCTTCTTCACGCTTGATCACTCTTTGACTGTAGCTCTCCTCCCAAGGCTGACCTGCATTCACACAAGAAAAAAAAAAAACTCCACATGCATTTGATATATAGATTAATGGGTTAGAGATTCGATAAACATGTATGCAGTAAACCATGAAAACCTCATATGGTGGGACGAGAAAAGTACTTCTTTATTATTAACTTCAACAAATCAACTTACAATGATGACGCCGACCACTGCTCCACGAACTTGGTCTTGGGCTCTTCTTCAATTGTCCTCCAACTTCTTTGCTCTATCTTTCTCTTTGCACAAGGATGGCTAAAGGGTTGGGACAAAGGGAATGCACAATTGGGTATAGTTTCTTTACTATGATTCTCCTCTTCCAAATGGGATCCCTAACCCTTCTTTTATAGGCTAGAAGAAGCTAGGTATTTAGTCGAACCCTTGGCCATGCATGGCCGAAAGGTTTAGTTAACTCACCCAAAGTTATGTGTTCCGTGAGCAACTTTCCTTTTTTCGTGCTTTTGTAGGTACACGCGGGTTGTTTTGGGTCAGCTAGCGTGTACATGTGTGCAGTAATGGAGCAGGGTGCGTGGGCCTTTATAAAAGATGTTTTTAAGAAGAGTTGTTCAGCAGTGCTTTGGAAAAGAAGGAATCTGAGATGGCCTGATGCCAGGTAAGCATGTCTAGTGCAAATTAGGGTTATAACAGATGCCCCCTAATGTGTGAGGTTAGAAGAGCATCTGATGGCTGAAATACATTAACAATCTTCACCAATGTGCCGAACAAGTGAGCCCAGGGACCAGAAATTGGGAGGTGTTGTCTGCAAAAATAACAATTGTCTCACCGAGGTGGGCATACCCATGCTCGGGATAAAATAAAATCATGGCTACCAATCAAATACACTGTATATCCATGTCATATAACTATATAAAGTGTATCCGTGAGCAATACAAAACGGAGCTACATCTCGAAATCAAAAAGATATACGTGTAGAGTATCCATCTTCGTAGAAGCTGATAAGGCCTGATGGCTGGGGATGCGGTCTTCAAGAAACAACTTCAAAATCTTCAAAACTCAGGTAGGAGTGTAATATGAGTGTACGACTTCACTACCCAGAGGCCTTCGACGGCTCGTTGGTCATGGACTAGAGAATATTGATGATCAGACTGAAAGTTTCATTGATTTCGAACAAAGACTTGATTGGACGTTCAGGATGGCCGGGTATGAGGGCAAGAGACAAACTGTAGAGGGGCCGACTCAGGCTTGGTAAAAAACTTCCCTTGGACAACAACATGATAAATGATGAGACTCAGGCAGCATGGCATTAACATAAGTTTACGAGGCAGGAGGCAATGCAAACTCTCCATATGTTTGGAAGAATAACCAAACAGAGGAGGACACAGCTCTATGTAGCGAGAACAACTTCCTAAGGTCTGATTGAAATCCAGAGTTTGACAAACAAACAGACAGATGTGCCAATAAAGAAAATACTTTTCCCTTCCTCTTTTTGGGGTATATTTGATTTTTTTTGTCTTTTTTCAATAATTTTGGAAAAAGAATAAAAGAATGTTACATTACAAAGGAGGAACAAGTGTTGCAAACATACAAGTTCAAGGCATAGGGACAAGACTGATGTTCAGAGTAAGGACACTCAGGAAAAATCCTCTAGGGGCCAAAGGTGTCAAGATGCAGAGGCAAAGTGCTACAGGGATTGCGTATAAGGCATGCTTTAGATGGTTCAGTTGAGAGAAACATGGAGCCGACATTAGGCCAAAGACGCGGGTATGCAAATGCGATTAATAAAACACACAATGGTAACGTCCTTCGATGTGAGTTTAACGAGCCCAAAGAAGGTAAGCTCGACGGTTTTTCATATATAGAGAGTCTGAAAAAATGTAAAAGGAGACTCCACTGGGGTACCTTTTTCGAAGGTAGTCTAGTCAGTTCGAAAAAGGGGTAAACTAGCACTGAAAAGACATCTATTCAAAACCATTTTAACGAGTGTGATAAAGACAAGATCACTCAGACATTTTTTCATTTTTAAGGAGTCTGAAAAAGGATTAACTATGGACTTCGTCAGGAATGTTCTTCTGGACCATTTTAACGAGTGTGAAAGAATAAGGTCACTCGACGATCTTTTCAATTTTAGGGAGTCTAAAAAGAGCTTAACTATGGACTCCGTGGGGGTTCCTTTTTTGTAAATTTAGTCCCTCAGGCCCAAAAAAGGGTTAAAATGATACCTAAGAGTACTCTTCTAGAGACCTGAAGTTCCTTAGAGTATACCTTTGTTCGTACAGTTGACCGTCCAGACCGAAAAAACGGTAAACTACCACCGGACAGACATGACTTCAAATTTCAGTTGAACGAGCGTGAAAGGCCACAAGATCGCTCGACAATCTTTTCATGTTTAGAGGGTCTGAAAAGGGCTTAAAAGAAGACCCGTTATGTCTTTTGGGAGTCCTGAGGGTGAGGTCAAGAGTGAAAAGGAATCATGAAAATGAGGATCAAACTCATAATCAGGAAAAACAACAAGGACTCTCGAGCCTACAATGATTAGAGACATCATGGACACCATAATGCAACCAGGATCTACTTAGGCCATCCATGTTCTGGTAATCTCTACCACCAACTTGCGACACTTCTAAAGCAGCAATGATGGTTTCGTGTCCCAACCTAATGGGATCGATCCTATGGCAAAGAGATAAAGACAATGAGATACAAAAGTCAGGGCAGAAACCTAACCTACATGCTTGAGTTGATCATCTGATATTTTTCCGTGGACCATCAAAAGTTACCCAAAACTCAAAAAAAATGTCCTGATACCCGATCATACCCTTCCAATGCAACTCCTGAATCACTCTAAATGGTTTTTGGTTTAAAGAAAATGATAAGGGGGGCCAAAAAAGTGACAAAAAGAGGCCAAAAAGTCTATAAATAGAAGCTGGCAGCTCATTATCACCATTGCTGATTTGGAAATTGACTCTGGAGCAAAAAAACCCCTTTGATAAAAGTGGTGATTTCGGGAGCTACAGTGGATGAAACGACCATCTGTCTGGACCAAGCAAGTATAAACTCTCTCCTCTTGCAATTTAAATCTTTATTTATGCTTTGGGTTTCAAGTTTTGGGGGGGCGTCGACCTTCAAAAGGTCGGCACTAGGTCCACACGGGTTGTCTTAGGACAGGCCGCGTGTACATTTAGGCAAAGTAAAAACTACACGCGTGTACACGCGACTATCAACATTACAGCCTGTGTGGACCCCCTTATTGAATGAAAAAAATTGAAAAACAAGGGTTAACCCTCCTGAACTTGGTGTTTTGCAGGATGTATGTTCATTGGAGGGAAAGAGAGCATGAGGAGGTTAGTGAGTTGGTCGGGGAAGACCCCAATGTTGTGGCTGCCTTAATGCAATGTGGGCTGATCAAGTTCTTCTTATGTCCTTTTATGCGGGCACAACCTAGGCTACTGAACGCCTTGGTTGATTATTGGCATCCTGATGTCGAGGCCTTTATGTTAGAGGGGTAGTCACTGGTGCCCATGACAGAGGACATATACTTTTTGACTGGCCTGTCCAGGAGAGGGGAACCAGTCAACTTCCAGACATTTCCCTCGGGGACGCATAACATAGCGGAATTGATAGGACTTTACTGTGAGGCTGGTATAGATAGATCGAGCTCACAGGTGCCCATAAGCAATATTACTGACTTATCATTGTAGGTGATTGTGTTTCTTATTGGGTGGATGACTGGTTTTGCAGCTCTACATCAGGTGTCTCGTGCACAGATGAACTATGCAGTCCAGTGCTTAAATGCACAAATATTTGACTGGAGCACTACACTGCTAGATTGTATGAAGAGGCAGTTGACAGATTATCAGTCGCGAACGCAGAGGAACTTTGGGTTCGAGACCATTCTATTCTCTTTATTCTTTGAAAGAGTTATGAGCTTCAGTCCTCGAGTAGTGGTATGAGGACATCAGGCCTCTCTTCTTGCAGTTTGTAGATGGACAATATTACTACTGCGATAGGGTGGTGGAAGGACCAATGAGTCCTTTGATGATGATTTCTTCGCTTGGTTGTCATGACAGATCCCAGTCATAGAGGATTACCCTTATGCTAGGATTGATTTCTCGAGAGATCCTGAGATACCAGTACCTCCTGGTGAGGAGTGAGGAGAGATGGGTAAGTTTACATCACTGTTTTGTTGTTTTTTTCTTTTTTTTTTTGTGAAACATATGTAATTTTTATGTTTTTTTTTATATATCTTTTTTTTTATACCAGAGTATTTGACGGATATGTGTCTATTGTGTGTAGATGTGGGACCAATGCGACCTGCGGACTATGCAAGGAACATGCGTCGTCCTTGGCCAGTGGCCTCCGCAGGGGGACCAACAACAGCATGAGAGCTTCCAGCCGGGGAGGCTGAGAGGGTGTTGAGAAGATTCGAGCAAAAAATTACTTCACTCACTCGCATGGTCCCTATGGTAGAGATTGAGGATCTGCCACCATCTATGCAACCTCATGTAGTGGGGGTACCATGGACGTGGGTCCGATTGTTTCAGTGTTTGGCAAATGCTGTTGATCAATACAACAAAGCCCACAGGCCCTGACCTTAGTTAGACTTTTCACGTGTTGAGAGCACTACTTGTATATATTTTTTGAGGGCATAAGCCCCATGACTCGTTATTGGTCATATTTTTGAGGCGCTTGCATCCACCTATGTACTCTGGAGACTATGATATTATATATAGATTTTTATGTCTTTTTGTGTCTTATGGATCATTTTTGCCTTTAAAAATGTATTTACATGTTTATGTGTATGTCCTTTCATATGTGTACGAGATGCCAATCTAAAATTTGATTAGCTAGAGTATCTGTAATTTGGTTTAATCTCCTAGGAACATAAAAATATGTAATATAATCAAAGCTTCGTTCTAAGAGACGTACCCTAAGGAATCATCGGTGTAAAGTCGGATCATGAACACAATAGACTCTATTTAACTGAGACACAACTAGCTGAGCGTCGAGATAGACCCAGAGATGAGAGATACCAAGTGATAGGGCGTCACGAAGAAACTCAATAACTACACTATACTCGATGACATTGTTTGTGGTGTCACCTAAGCATATACCTCCGGAAGATAATAACTGGCCTCGAGGTGTAAAAATTACCCAAGCTGCGGAGGCAAGCCTCTGAGTGTGCCGGATAGCACCGTCCACGTACCCAATGAACACCTCGGATTCACTTGACATCTACCACAATGACGAAAAATAACATAAAAAATGACACGTCCATAATACTAAAAGAAACTAGAAAGTAATAGTACAAAGACTATACATATGTTACAAAAAGTTACCCATGGTGACCTGCCTATGAGTAATACTTCTTGAGGTATGGTTTTAGCGATGGTTTCCATATTACCCTCAGCATAGACCTCATGTGTAGCTAAGGGATTAATAGGACAAGACCTATCTCCAGTCATAGTCACGGTGAATTCTTCGGCTTCGATTCTGCTTAACTCTGGGAGGAAGTATGATCTGTGATGAAGATCATCCCAGGGTTTGTCCAGACTAGTCATTGCTTCAATTACTGCTTCGTCGGAGGGAAAGACTAAGTCTAATGAACCAGTGTCAGTGAGAGAACCTTGAGCCCAAATAGGCTCTAGAAGTGGATCTAACTCTTGTGCAGGAGTTGGATCTGTGTTGGCTGAAGCTTGCTGGACTAAAGAGTACGTCACTTCAGCTGCGAACTTTGGTATGTCCGAAGGTAACTTCGTTGGCATAGGGGGCCAACGCGGATCGTGACATATAGGGTCATTCAACAACCTTGTCAAGTTTGGCAAATGCAAGGTTGCCAGGAAAGGTAGTTTGGGTTGTTGGTGATAACCTGGGAAAAAGGGACCTGGAGTTTGACTGGCACCAGGTTGCCAGGAAAAGTTCGGCTACTGGCCTGGGTTCTAGTAAAAACCATGGCCATGACCAGCGTACGAATTCTGGATGTGAGGAGACATCATCGACTAATTCCCAAAATAGGGCGTAGATGGTTGGGCATGCATTACATTTAGAGGGCTTTGGGAAGGGTTGCCCCATGCCGATCCCGTGGGGATAGGCATAGTACCTTGTTCGGGGTTCCATTGATTGTGAAAAGAATTGCCCCAGATCGACATTCCTGATGAGGGAACGGATCCCTGCCAAGAATTCCAAGGCCCTGATGTGGAAGAAGTTCCTGGGTTTGCTCCTTGTGTAGGAATAGTACCCTGCATAGGAATAGGTTGTCCGAAACTGGGATTGCCCCCAGTCGGGAAAGCATCTGACGAGAAGGCGTTGTTACCAAATGCACCGAACAAAGAAAATGGTGTCAAACCTACTAGCATATTATGCGAAGGTGGTCCTTAACTCCCTGCTCCAAATAAACTATGGTGTGCAAGTGGCCCGACGGATTGTTGATGCGTGCCACTGAGTGAAGGGGACGAAGGAGGTATATGACCTCCCCCATAAGGGAAAGTGTTAAAAGGAGCTGAAGTACTCCCCATGTGGCCTTACAGAGGAGCATTAGAGCTCCTTGCCCCCAGACCTAAAGTCTGTGAAGTGGAGTAGGAAAGTACAGGACTTGTACTTGAGCTAGGCATCCCATATGAGAACGGAGGGCTTGTCGCACTTGGTGTAAACGGGGTTGTGGCCGCCACCATAGGGATCGTACCACTGTGTGAGGTAGAGGCGGTCAAGACCATGGTGTCTCAGACCGGTGACGGTGGGTTAGGAGGTGGAAACTCTACTGTGGTGACAACCGTAGTGGGAGTTGAAGAATTCCTAGAAGGAGTGACAACATTTGTTTCCATTACTACATGTGACACTGTCTAACACTCGTAAGGGTGAATTGGTACGATGATGGGTGTCGAAATATCAGTGGTTGGAGTTTCAGGTGGACCAAGAGCTTTCGCTCCAAAGTCTAAAACGGTCGTTTCTTCCGGATGTTGGTCGGGCACAATTTCTTATGACCCGGTCACTTCAAAAGACCCTTGTTGGTCTAGCTTTCTCCTTAGTGGTGGTGGGGGTGGCTCCAGTGTAACCGGTGATAGGACCAGAAGCCTTTGTGCCACCGAGCGAAGGGGACGAAGGAGGTATATGACCTCCCCCATAAGGGAAAGCGTTAAAAGGAGCTGAAGTGCCTCCCGTGTGGCCTTCCAGAGGAGCATTAGAGCTCCCTACCCCCAGACCTAAAGTTTGTGAAGTGGAGTAGGAAAGTACAGGACTTGTACCTGAGCTAGGCATTCCGTATGAGAACAGAGGGCCTGTCGCACTTGGTGTAAAAGGGGTTGTGGCCGCCGCCATAGACGGGATCGGACCATTGTGCAAGGTAGAGGCGGTCAAGACCATGGTTGCTCAGACTGGTGACGGTGGGTTAGGAGGTGGAAACTCTATTGTGGTGACAACTGTAGTGGGAGTTGAAGAATTCCCAGAAGGGGTGAAAAAATTTGTTTCCATTGCCACGTGAGACACTTTCTGGCACTCGTAAGGGTGAATCGGTACGATGATGGGTGACGAAAGATCAGTGGTTGGAGTTTCAGGTGGACCAAGAGATTTCGCTCCAAAGTCTAAAACGGTTGTTTCCTCCGGATGTTGGTCGGGCACAATTTCTTATGACCCGGTCGCTTCAAAAGACCCTTGTTGGTCTAGCTTTTGCCTTAGTGGTGGCGGGGGTGGCTCCAGTGTAACCGGTGATAGGCCCAGAATCCTTCATGACCGGTGGAGCTCATGATCCTCCACTGTGTGAGAAGATCAAAGTCACTCTAGAGATTTCTATTCATTCAAAAAACAACACACACTAAAAAAGTCCCCACAAGATAATACAAGCAAACACTAAACTAATTGGAAGAATAGTTACAACAACCAACACTAGAGCAACTTACTGGTGCAAGTGCAACTCGAACAAAGAAGCACCCTCTGGGTATACTCTACAAAGCGTGGCCCGATGTCTGTCTAAGGTACCGTGGTATATCCCCGCAGGCACCTGTGTATGTCCCTAAAAATATAGGCAACTAGGTTGCTAGCGCGCGAACAATCACTAGGCGGGTACAGTTGAAAGTCGGGTAGACCACAATGAGCAGGGTATTGAGCCCGAAACCTATCAAGGGTATCGAAAGCAAGTGGTCCGGAATACAACTGAGGACCTCGAACAAATTCGAGACCCACAAAGCTCCGTGGCAAATGCAATCGACGAAATCCCAAGACAAGCCCTCTATATGTGTTCTCCACTACGATTGGTCCAGCTTTGGAGGGGTTATCTCTGCTACCTTTCCGCACGTGACCTCGTGTTTATCCCCTATGTTAGAGGGGGGTCCCGGATAACTTTCACAATACTGGACTTTGACACTCCCTAACTCAGACTCCAATGTTTGATTTTAATGGCCTTGAAGAGTTTCCTCTCCAACCTAATTCAAGGCCCTAACCCTAAACTAGTTGGTTGACCCTACAAACATAAAAAGTCTAATGAATTTTAGATTTAGCGTTAATTTTTATGGCTTGTCTTAACTCAAAGGTTATGAAAGTGAAACTAGTGAAAGTAAAATAAACAAAAAGTTGGAAACAAAAACCTTTACTTAACTCAACTCTTAAACAACTTTTCAAACTTAAATTTTTTTCTAAGATCTTTGAACAAAAAAATCAAAGAAGGATTTCACTCGACTACGAGCTACTTATGATCTAAATAAACCGTCAAGAACTTATGAAAGCAAAGACTTTTCCCTGGTTACTAATGCAAAACAACACTTTTTAACCAAACAAAGAAATAAATAAATATATTTTTTATTTGAATGCTCACAAAGAAAAAAGGAAAAATATCAACAAGTCAAAACCAAGAAAACTTGTGGCCTAAGCGTAGATCGCAAAGAGTCAGCTTAAAAATCACACACAAGAAAATTAAAATTGGACTCTCACACTTGTCTAAAACCCTATAAAAGAAAATTTTGAGAAAAACTTCTAAATGAAAAAAGAAAGCTATTGCTGTGATCAAACCTAAGTTACTGAATGCTATGACAGAGACCCAAAAACCTGAGAGGTATAACTCTTGTCGAAGGAAAGGATGGTTGCCTTACCTTCAACAAAAATTCTCTCTACAAGCACACTGCTGATAGTTCAACAACAAGCATGTGCATGCAAGCTGTGTAAATTCAGAGCGCGTGTACATGCGTGTTGGCCTTAAACAGGCCGCGTGTATATCTGAAACTCTGAGACAAATGAAAAATCAAGCAAGCCATCCCAGGAAGAGACTATTGGTACTGAGAACCAGAATCTCTTGAAGACTCAGACACTTACTTTAACAGAAAAAAGAAAACAATTCAAGGAAAAATTCATAGAACAAACCAATCTGAGGTGGAACCTAAACTATAGACTGCAAACAACAAAGACTAGAAAGAGTTCCAGAAAACCCCTGAGAAGGACTAATTTTGACAGCGAAGAGGATGACTGCCTCTCTAAAATAAATTTTCTAGAATCATACATGCGACTGACACTTCCTCAGCTAGCGTGTACACATGCACTGTGAGAATGTAGGGCGTGGGTACACACATGCAGACCTTATACAGGCTGTGTGTACCTCTATGGGTCTCGAAAAAAAAAAATACAGTCAAGCAAAGAAACAGAGATAACTGGTATGGAAGACCAGAATCTCTGTTAGCTCAGACTTTTGCAGAAACTTTAAAAACAGGAAATGAAATTAGTCTTAAAAATACCCAAAAATATTCCCAGAAACCCTAGAGATTTCCCCAGTATGGTCGCCAATTCTGTTGTGAGTGGGAAATCCCTCTACGGACTAGCACTTAGGGTTTAATTATGCATGAAAAAAAGACTTAAAGATTCCTACTTTCTACCGTCGTCCTGGACCTAATCCCCATTATTCTTAAGCAAATACATAGTTAAGAAGATCAAGTGAGCATACCTTATTTCAGGTGTTTGATATCGATCCTTCTTCACTCTTGATCGCTCTTTGACTGCAGCTCTCCTCCCAAGGCTGACCTGCATTCACACAAGAAAAACAAAAAACTCCACATGCATTTGATATATAGATTAATGGGTTAGAGATTCGATAAACATGTATGCAATAAACCATGAAAACCTCATATGGTGGGACGAGAAAAGTACTTCTTTATTATTAACTTCAACAAATCAACTTACAATGATGAAGACGACCATTGCTCCACGAACCTGGTCCTGGGCTCCTCTTCAACTGTCCTCCAACTTTTTTTCTCTATCTTTCTCTTTGCACAAGGATGGCTAAAGGGTTGGGACAAAGGGAATGCGCAATCGGGTATAGTTTCCTTACTATTATTCTCCTCTTCCAAATGGGACCCCTAACCCTTCTTTTATAGGCTAGAAGAAGCTAGGTATTTGGTCGAACCCTCGGCCATGCATGACCAGAAGGTTTATTTAACTCACCCAAAGCTATGTGTTCCTTTAACAACTTTCCTTTTTTTGTGCTTTTGTAGGTACACGTGGGTTGTTTTGGGTCAGCTAGCGTGTACACGCATGCAGTAATGGAGCAGAGTGTGTGGGCCTTTATAAAAGGTGCTTTTAAGAAGAGTTGTTCAACAGTGTTTTGGCAAAGAAGGAATCTGAGATGGCCTGATGTCAGGTAAGCATGTCTGGTGAAAATTAGGGTTATAACACTTGGGACTAGCCAACTTCTAGCCAACTTCTACTGACAGTTCGTGTTGGGATTCTCCCATATTGCATGGGCCCTCAGCCATATGACCAAGGGTGGTGGTAGGGCCAAGTTCATGTGGGGGAAGGAACAATAATGAAAATTCGATGATCTGAAGCATCACTTGTGCTTAGCTCTAGTACTCTCCTTTCTCGATATGCAACAACCATTCAAGATTGATATTGATGCATCTGACTATGTTGTGGGTGCATTTCTCACTCAACATGGTCATCCGATGGCATACCATAGTGAGACACTCTCAGATATTGTCTGGAAATACCCCACCTATGGTAAGGAAAAGTATTCCATTGTACAAGCCTGTATTCAATGGAAATATTACATTATGGGAAAGGAGACGATCATACACACTGATCACAAGCCTCTGGAGTTCATATAGACATAGGGGAAATTGCAGAACGAGTTCCATCAAAAGTGGTCCACCTACCTGCAACAATTCCATCTCAACATCAAGTATAAAACATGTATCTTAAATCATGTCCCTGACTGCCTTAGTCGACCTCCTGTCGCTGCACTCACGACTGTGCTCCATTCATGTGGACATGAAGCATATGAGTGGCCCCAACTTTATCAACAATATCCAGACTTTGCCACCACCTATCATCTCTTGGTTACATGTGCGACTGTCACCGATTTTCACATTCAGGACGAACTATTATGCCACTAGTGTAATATCCCCAGGCAAAGCCCCAGTTGAAATTATGAATTGTAAACATATTTGATAGGCTGGTGAGCCAAGTTATAATAAGCTAGGAGGCTTATGTGGTGATTAGGCCAGTGAGCCTACTATTGTATATGTGTAAATGCTCATATATTTATTATAATTACATTGTTGTGTGTAGACCGACCATGAAGAAAGAGTTATGGGGGACTAAGCTCCACTAGGTAGGGTGAGGGAGGGGGCTAAGTGTCTAGGCATAGAGGATAACCTAGACAACTTACCTCTAGGGGAATAATATTTTATTATTATTATTTCCTAAAGGCTAAGGTGGACATGAACGATGTTGTCCTAAGTTCCTGGGAAAGGGAATAAGTGCGAGGTGGAACACATGTTGCTGCAGAAAGGCAGGTGTCAACCTGGGCGCATGTAGTTATAGCTAGGAAAGATAGCCTGTTAGGGGGTTCGATTCCCATTCTAGTGTTGCTTCCCAGCCTTGCATCGGGGACCATTCTAGAGTCTCCTCACGACCCTTACGAATCTCTGGAAGTCTATCACCCTTCCCAAAAAATTCACCAGGGATTCACGTATGGAACTAGTTCTCCTTCATCATCGCTTCTATATCTAGCATGCACCTTGGGAACCTTCAAGGTTACTGGAGTTATCCTGTGTGTATCTTGTGAAGTTCGAGCACCCTGTAATTGTCTGAGTCATGTTGTGTCATAACGGTTGGCTGTTGCAGCCCACATAGTTCCTTGACTAAGTGTCGCTTGTTGCCATCGTCTGTTCCTTATTGAGTCTTGATATTGTCCTCACTTGATGGAATTGAGTTGAAGTTGGTTGAATAAGTGAGTTGTCAGGCCTGTGGTTGAAGACGCAGGTTGTCAGTCCTATGAGCAACTCTCTCTAGGTGAGAGAGTTTGTTGGGAAGTGATTTTCTCCTAGAGAGAGTCCAACACCAGCTACGGAGCTTTGAGAATTCCTGATTCAGCTTATTGCTTAGACCCTTAAAGGGGAAGTGGAACAGTCGATGGACTATGGAATAGTGAAGGTGCATATTCCCGTGGTGGAACATGCATGTGGGGAATGAGAGTCCGTGAGTAGTGGGTGTAAGTAGGATCTTGGAGAGAATCCTTCTAGTTGCACTCTGCAATTTTTGTAAACTTAGCCTAGTCTAGGAATCCTTTTCCCTAGGTGGAGTTTAGTCCCAGCTCGGGGGTGACCCACTGCTAAACGTGATGAGCAATGTGGTCTAAGGCTGGGAGGTTCGTGGAAGTTCTACACGTAGTTGGTGGTCTTCTAGTAAAACATAAGTACCACTTTTATGTTCATTTACATGATGTGTATTTGTACATGTGTTATAATTGATGAGTAATTCCTGTATATGATGTATGTGTAGGCTTACTATTATTTCCACATTAATCTGTGTATTAGCAGAATATGTTGTATGTTTATGTTTATATATATGCACATGATAATTGTCATTTCTATGAGGTAGCATGTCCTGGCCTAGGTGGCCTGGATGTGTATGATGTTTCCGCAAGAATCTCTGTGTGGCATAGCCGAGCAGGTTATGGCTGGGCATGCTACAAATTGGTATCAAATTGGTATCAGAGCTAAGTGAAGTGTCCAAGTAGTGGCATTTTCCAGCTTGTTGGTGGCTGGGGACGCTACAAATTGGTATCAGAGCCAAGGTTCAAGCACTGAGCTTGGATGGGCTAGTTAAGTGGTCATTGGAACCAAGGTTTCAGAGGGAAATTGTGTCAAGAAGAACAAATTTCGAACCTCAAAGCATTTTGAGTGCCAAAAGGTTACCTTGGTCATGTTACAAAGCTTAGGAGGTGTAGCGGTATTATAAAACCATGACAGACGTGGTGATGGGTTGCAGAGTAATATGGGTCATTGGAATCTGTTCAGGAGAAGGAGGACAATTCCCGATCGTCAGATCTGGACAAAATGCAGGAGGGTTAATCTGCAAGTCCTTAAGAATTCGTGACTTCGATGAAGTATGTGTTATAGAGTGGAAGAGGCTGAAGCCCCGAACTCCCTGAAGTGGATCTACACTATAGATCTAGGGAAAAGAGCTCGATCGTTGGATTGGGCCGAAGTTGGACCAGAACCGTTGGATCAAGCCAAGGGTGGAAGTTACAATGTTGTATGAAGGACAGAGAACTCTCGAAGCTCCAAAGTCTGGAGTAATCCGGACTATCCGTCAAAAGGGACACGTGTCAATAGATTGGTTTGTTTGGGATTTCAATGTTTGGGAGAATTAGTGTGTGCTGAGATGAAGCCTGAAGCTCCAAAGCCCCGAAGAGCAGAAGTAGTGTGTCATGATGACGTCACCTGGAGGTGACGTGGACCTCTCCTATACCTGCCACGTGACCTCACCTGGATTGTGGACAATTGTACTATGTGGACTCGGAGGGTAAAGAAGTCCATAAATTTGGAATTCGGGAGATTGGAAGGAAGCAGGCGTAAAAAATTCCAAATCCCAAAATTCTAGAGTGACATGGCATGATGATGTCATTGGGAATGACGTGGACACATGGGATGTTTGCCACGTGTGAGTGGGTTTTGGACCAGTCAAAGATTGAAATTCCATTTGGAATGTGACATGTGTCACCTATCTGATTGGGCCACATGTCAGCCACTAGTATTCTACCATGTGGCACCCCGTTTGAGCATGGTTAGTGGGCCCACACTTGCATTGATCACCATACACCAAGATCGATGGCGAAGAGGCATTGCAAGGACCCAAGTTGTACAGGAGTTAATTCCCCAAGACGACCCTGCAATCCAAACCGCGGTATCACCGAGGGGTTACATGTCAACGTCAGAATAATTGTGGGGTGAAAGGCGGGTTACTCCAAGCTGCGCCCCCACAAATTGAAAGGAATTAAGTGATATGACATGATAGTGCTTGAACATCGAAATCCTGAGCTAGTGGATGCGTGGCGATAGGAGACTAACACCGAAGGAAGGACACTCTGGAGGAAAATGGAATGAGTGGGCCACAAAACCCCGAAGCTTGAAGTGTCGAATGATTGACAGTCGTCGATATGTTGAAGGACACATGACAAGTGGAGATCTACTCTGGAATATCAACACCCTAGAGAAAAAGGAGTTAGGAACTTTTGAAGCCAGAATTTTGAAATTCGAAGGCTCGAAGTCCCGAATAAGCACCATCAACTTAGTGTTGGGCCACAGCCAGTGGTCGCATGGGCTGGGGGCCGAGAGAAAGGGGCTAGTGCCTGAAAATTATTGCAGAGCAGTGCAGAGATCAGAAAGAAAAGATCTGCGGGGATTCTTGATTGATCAAGAACCACATAATGAAATCTGAAATATTTCCTTGAATCAAATTGATTTAGGAATATTATAGAAATTGTTAAGGACTGATGGCCTGGCAATTTCGATTGATTGCACATTTTTTTTGCAGAGTTAAACAACATCTAAATCAGATAAGGATTATCTCAGAGAAAAGAGATCAACTGCACAAGGAATTCATCAAAGAAGAGCACACGTTTTAAAGGATCATAGCTTTTTTCTCAAATCTCAAAATTGAGCAAGGAAGTAGTCATTGGAAAGATCTCGGCAAGAGGATTCCAGATGTAATGGTTACATTAAAACATAAAAAGTACTAGAGATGTCTTCATATAGAAGAAATAAGGAAGAAGGACAGGGAAAATTATTTATTCTACATCTGATATTTTTCAGAAGTCATTGGATTAAATGTTGGGTTCGATAAGCAGCATGGAAACCACAAATGGAATTCTTGTTTGGGGAAGACAGTCCAGGTGACAATCTCTGCACATCAAATGTGAATGCTAGGTTGAGAAATCCATCTACGATACATTATAATGCATGAACCATAAGTTCATATGGAGATAAAAAGCATGGGAATAAGGAAGGTTTTATGGAATATGAAAGAGTATGGAGATAAGATGTGACATCTCCAAGGATCATTCCTACAGATTGGAGGTAGCACCTCCATTATTGCTATCAGAATACACAGTGGAAGCATGGCATGAAGGTCATCAAATATGGCATGAAGGAAGTTGAATATGCATGTCAGAAGGATAAATCAAATTGCTTCAAGAAAGAAGTTGGTGTTAACTAACCAAGGTTACTCAGAGAACATGAATGGAATTATAATTCGTTCATGCAGGAGATGAATCAAAGGAATCCAAATAATAATGGAATGCTGAAAATTAATATCAGCATAATATGTGATGGCAAGTATGCAAATTAGACAAGGAAAAACTCTTGGATGGAGTCAAGTCCATGAACATCCTAAGATAATGGAAGAAGAAATCATGAGATAGATATCCAGCTAATAGGAATGCATGTCAACACTCCAGGGAGGAAAGTTAGAATAGTAGAGAATTGTTGATGCACTCTAAAGGTGTGAAGGTATTTCCACAAGATCATGGAGATATCAAGTCAAGAATAATTTAAACATGAAATGACTTCTAAAGAGAAATCAATAAGGAACTAGGAAGAAGAAAATGGTTTTATGCATGGTTTTGATTGCAGAAGAGATGGTTCCTGACAAGAATCCATCTTAAGTGACATAGAGCCATAAGTGGCAACCCAAGATGTTGGAGGTATCACTTGAATCTATGATGGTAAGGTAAAAGAAGGAATTTAAATTAATTATATGCAACTAGCAAAATAGAAGAGGAGAGTATGAGGAAATCTCAAGTTCTAAAGTATTCCGCCGGGAAAGGGCTGAAGAAGTTTAGTCCTGAAGAGTAACTGGAGGTTGAAGAATCTAGAGTCTATAAAACAATTTGGTTTGGAATTTAATTCATCCAAGTACGAGTTGGGATAGTTGGATCCAAGAAATTAATGAAAGTTGAGGGTTAATATCAACTTAGTTTGGGACTATAAATGAAAAGGTAGCCAAGAGTGATTGATCCAAAAAGGATCCAGAGAAGGCTAAGAACAACTCAGAACACATAGAAGCAAATCAGAACGCTCATAATGGCTTCAGTAGACAACAAAAGGGGAAAAATTCAAAGTTTCAAAAACTTAGTGAAAATGTCATGATCACGAAGAGCGCGTTGCAAGATTTCTAATGGCGTAAACGACTCGTCAAACAGAGTTACATATCAAAAGTTATAAGTGGCCAAAGTTCAGTCAAACTTGGTCAAAAGTCAAAAAGTCAAAGTGACACATGGCACCACTGCAAGTGTGTTACGTGGCACATCTGTACATCTGAGTGACATGGGATGGCGTGGAAAGGATGGAAGACGCGTGGGCAAGTTAGGTGATGACACATGTCAGTTTCATGGACAAATCAGATTGTGACAAGTGGTAGTTTTGTGGACAAGTTATATGGGGCCACGTGGCCCAGTCATGGGCTTCCACGTGGAACCCCTTCAATGGTTTATGGGTAAAAGTTTTATGACTCCCCAAGATTCGAAATCATGACCTCTCACTAGCCCAAAGGCCCCACAAACCCATACAACCATTACACCATACAATGTTTCTTGTTTATAATATGGTTCTAATATTATTTAAGTTTGAAAACTATGTATGAGCACCAAAGGAAAGGGGCTAGGCCTTCGGCCCAACTCCTGATCACATGCTTTATCCCATACAACCATAATATTCTGCCCACTTAGGGGCTTAATCCAAACATCCACCAAATTTAGCATATTCCACTATATTTAGAACATTCTGCCAGTTTGTAACTTCTCGCTATATTTAGTGGAGCGTGCCCACATTTGTTGTAACCATTCTCAAAAAAGGGGAGGATCGTGAGATTTGACCCCAGGACCTCCACCTAACCACCGCCTAACTTAGCCTCCACTAACCACTCCACCAACCTCCTCATTATTGCATAACCACCATATTATATTATTTAAAGGGGGTTTGATCAGTGCAAACACACGAGATGAACGAGACATGTGAGACTAAGCATACCTATACAATATAGATTTGGGTGCAATTTTCTAGATTTTTGGCACGGATTCTGAGATAGTCCATTCATTAATTGTAGGAGCAGTAGCATGCAAACCGAGGCAAGGGTGCCTCTTGGGCCTGAAAGTGTCCGACTCGGATTGAGGCGTGGAGACAATCATTATTAGGTAAATGATTCCATGAACGCAGTGGTGGTGTTAGTTTTCTGATCTGAGCAAAACTTTTGTAGCTTAACTCCAGAATCAGATATACTTATGTATTTTTCCCAATTCTTTTGTGGAGTTAATAAAAAGATCTACCCATTTGAGAGCAGGACTCGGAGACATAGTCCACCAGGGACGAACTCCGTTATCAAGTTCTTTGTGTTCATATTGCATGATTATGTCTCTTTGCTTTTGAACTTTTCCTTCTTTATGGTGTACTTTTGTTTATGCTCATTTAATACAATTCTTTAATAAGTCAAAAGATCTTGGATTAGTGATTTGGCTAGAAAGTGCTCGGGGCAGGAATAATCATGCATAGTGATCATAGTGGGAGCACAAGAAGATTCAGGAATTCGGGAAGAATTGAAGACTTCTGGGATCAACAAGGAAAAGTTGCACATGGGAAAGAAGTTGCTGAAATTCTAGTAGCAATAGTTGAATTGGGGTTGGTTGAACAACCATAAGTAGAAAAATAAATTCTTTCAAGTTGCAAGTCTTGTTGATGATGTTGCTACATAAGGAGGGAAGCAACAAAAAGTTGAAGTGTTGGTTATAAGTTTGATAAAAGAAACATGAAAGATTCTACTTCCATCAGACATTTAGGTAGTATAAAATTTATTAATGCCAGTCATGCAAGTATGAGTTATTACTCTTATTACATAATTGCTGAAGGGAATTTAGGTAAGAATTTCCTCAGCCAGAGTTATTTTATAAAATCACATGATTATATTATTGAATGCATACCACTGGATGTGGTAAAGGCTGGATGCTTGTATTAATTCAAAGCTTTTATCTTTGAATGCACACATTGACATAGGAGAATGTCATGTTAATTTGGTTGTGGGGTAATAACCAAAGAATTAAAAGATAAGAACTTGTTATAGGAATGAATGCCAATAAGCTAGTCATGTATGAGACAAGGACATGGTTGGATATGGAAAGGTATGGATATGGAAAGGTTATGAGCCACACAGGTACTAAAATCTTCCTACCTTTAAATAAAAATTGGGATGCAACCTTTTTGCTAACACTAATGAACATCGCATAACAATATTCTTGGTGTAGTGTTCAGGTTGAAAAGGAAGGCATCCAATTAATTGGGAAGACAATATGAAGTGTGTGGAGAATGTGTTAACACATTGGCTAGAATTCCAACTTATGGATGGTGAGATACATGACTGAGATAAAGAGGATTGTGTAATTCAATGCAAGGTGCACTGAATAAGTATGCATTGAGAATTACACTTGTGCATAGTAAGTGATATAATTGTGTACTAAATGCAATGGTTGAATGTGTTTTGTAAGTACATACATATATATTATTGCATGGAAGTAATTGTTACTAACAGTTGAAATGTTGTGAACTCATGAAGTTGATAACATTTCAGGGAGGTGTTATATATTGCAACAGGAAAGATACAAGTCAAGTAGTCACACGAGCATTGACTATAGTAAATTTTCTTCTTTATAAAAAGAAGTAATGAAATTACAGATATTACTGTGAACATGCATATGCATAGAATGATGATTCATTCTATTTTATTAAATTGTTTGGTAATTGTGATTGAATTGCTCGGTGCAAGAAATTCTAAGATCACTACATAAGGTTTTGTACATATTACAATTGAATTATGATGTACAGGAAAAACTGATAATTTGTTGGAGGTATGCAAGATGAAGCATTGCAGGAAAAATGGTACACAGTTTGGTGTCTGTGGAAAACCACAAGGACGACTGCATTCATAATATGGCAACAACCAAGAATAATTATGAAATAGAATTTCATGTTTTGGGGGAAAAGTTGAATTCCATTTTGAACTAAGTTTGAGTTCCTAAATGAATTATTTTATGTTCTCTCATGATAACTTCATGTGGGTGATTTAGATGAGATGATGTTGATTAAAGTTAGAATGTTGAATACAAAGATTAGCTCGGGGAAGATGTTGATTCGAAATCTCTGAGGGAAGTTGGAACTCTCGGAGCCATGGTGCTCTGAGACTTCCTGAGCCGGCATGTTGCTGAAGCCCAAGGAAAGGGAGGTGTAGTAGCCGATGGACTGTGTGACAGAGAAGGTGTGCACTCCTAGGGTAGGACATGCATGTGGGGAATGAGAGAACGTTGGTTGGAGTTATGTTGAGGTTTGGTACCTTGGCCTAGACCATGTTGATATGGATTGTGGACCATGGCTATCTTGGGAAGCCATTACCCCAATGGAGTCATAGCCTTGTTCAGGGGTTGCAGGTATTCTCAATCAAAAGGTGTAGGAGAAGAGTGTTTATGTATGTGGAGTCATAGCCTTGCTAATATTTTATCATCAGTGAGATATAAGGATGGGTAGAACGTCATGGATCTACAACTAGACAATGCTTTCAATGAGGTTTAATTAAAGCATGTAACAAGGAACAATGATTTGAATGCTTTCCTAAAGAAACTCTATGGAATAGAGAAATTGAATTTCAGTTGCAGTATGAACACTAGAATTGGTTCTTGAATGTAGAGCACCAGGTGGATAATAAGCTTCCAATAGATAAAGCTTGGATCTTTTTGAAGAATTTTTGAATTGTATATGTATAAAAAAGTTTCACTGAGGATAGTGCAAAAATAAGGGGAGGGGATTGTAATATCCCCAGGTAGAGCCCCAGTTGTAAATATGAATTGTAAATATATTTGATAGGCTAGTGATCCGAGTTATAATAATCTAGGAGGCTTATGTGGTGATTAGGCCAGAGAACCTAGATGCAAAGGCCAGTGAGCCTACTATTTTATATGTGTAAATGCTCATATATTTAATATAATTACATCGTTGCGTGTAGACTGACCATGAAGAAAGAGTTATGGGGGACTAAGATCCACTAGGTAGGGTGAGGGAGGGGGCTAAGTGTCTAGTCCTAGAGGCTAACCTAGAGGGCTTACCTCTAGGGGAATAATATTTTATTATTATTATTTCCTAAAGGCTAAGGTGGACATGAACGGTGTTGTCCTAAGTTCCTGGGAAAGGGAACGAGTGCGAAGTGGAACACATGTGGCTGCAGGAAGACATGTGTCGACCTGGGCGCATGGAGTTATAGCTGGGAAAGCTAGCTTGTTCGAGGGTTCTCTTCCCATTCTGGTGTTGCTTCCCATCCTTGCGTTAGGGACCAGTCTAGAGTCTCCTCACAACCCTTACGAATCTCTGGAAGTTTGTCACCCTTCCCAAAGATTCACCAGGGATTCATGTATGGAACCAGTTCTCTTTCATCATCGCCTCTATATCTAGCACACACCTTGGGAACCTGCGGGGATAATGGAGTTATACCGTGTGTATCCTGTGAAGTTCGGGCACCCTATAATTGTCTGAATCGTGTTGTGTCATAACGATTGGCTGTTGTAGCCCACACAGTTCCTTGACTGAGTGTGTCTTGCTGCCACCGTCTGTTCCTTATTGAGCCTTGCTATTGTCCTCGCTTGTTGGAATTGAGTTGAAGCTGGTTGAAGAAGAGGGTTGTCAGGCCCATGGTTGAAGAGGAAGGTTGTCAGGCTTGTGAGAAACTCTCTCCAGTTGAGAGAGTTTGCTAGGAAGTGATTTTCTCCTAGAGAGAGTCCAACACCAACTACAGAGCTTTGATAATTCCTGATCTGGCCTGTTGTCGAGACCCTGAAAGGGAAAGTGGAGCAACCGATGGACTGTGGAATAGTGAAGGTGCATATTCCTGGGGTGGAACAAGAATATGGGGAATGAGAGTCCGTGAGTAGTGGGAGTAAGTAGGATCTTGGAGAGAATCCTTCCAGTTGCACTGTGCAGTTTTTTGTAACCTCAACCTAGTCTAGGAATCCTTTGCCATGGGTGGAGCTTAGTCCCAGCTCCGGTGTGACACACTGCTGAGCATGATGAGAAACGTGGTCTAAGGCTGGGAGGTTCGTGGAAGGTCTGCATGCAGTTGGTGGTCTTTTATTAAAATATAAGTACCACTTTTATGTTCATTTACATGTTGTGTATTTGTACATGTGTTATAATTGATGAGTAATTCCTGCATATGTTGTATGTGTAGGATTACTATTATTTCCACATTAATATGTGTATTAGAAGAATATGTTGTATGTTTATGTTTATATATATGCACATGATAATTGTCATTTCTATGAGGTAGCATGTTCTAGCCTAGGTGGCCTGGATGTGTATGATGTTTCCGCAAGAATATCTGTGTGGCATAGCCTAGCAGGCTATGGCTGAGCATGCTACAAATTGGTATCAAAGATAAGTGAAGTGTCCGATTAGTGGCATTGCCTGACCTGTTGGTGGTTGGGGATGTTACAAGCAGGGCCATCTCTATGTTCCTACAAGTGAGCATGCAAAGATGATTTGGGAAACCCACTACAATTGGGTGGCAGGACATTTTGGCATGGAGAAGGCTGTGGCCGTTCTTCAGAAACATTTTTATTGGCCAAAAATTTGACAGGATGTCAGCAAGTATATCAAATCTTGCACTGCCTGTGCCATTTTCAAGCCAACCATTAAGAAGCAAGGTTTATACACCCCTCTTCCTACTCCCTAGAAGCCTTGAGAGTCCATCTCAATGGATTACATGTCTGGCCTTCCATCCACCAGGAAAGGAAATGACTACGTATTTGTGGTCATTGATCAGTTTTCGAAGATGGTCATCCTCACAGTCTGCAAGAAGAATATCACGGTGGTGGATACTGCCAATATTTTCTTCGAACGAGTGTGGGTCCACTTTGGGATACCACAGACCATCATCTCTAATCAAGGCAACAGGTTCCTCAACACATTTTGGTCGAGTCTTTGGTCACTGTTGGACACCAAGCTCACAAAATCCACTGCTTTCCACCCCCACATAGATGGCCAAATAGAGGTCGTCAATCAGATGATTGTGCACATCCTGCACATGTACAACTCTAAGAATCCACGTACATGGGATGTGAGTCTCCCCTATGTTCAACACAATTACAGCAGGGCTCTCCATAGCTCCACTGAACATAGCCCATTTCAGGTGGGGCTGGGATTCCATCCCTTGTGACCCATTGATGTTGCACTTCCTCTTTCCACCACATAGAAAAAATCTTCCCATGATCAGTCTACGATCGAAAAATCCACTAGATTCATTGAGCGGATTCATCACATCCGTGAACAGGTCCAGGAGATTTTGCAGAAATCCAATGCTAAGTACAAGCAACACCATGATCAACACAGGGTACCACACTGATTTCAGGTTGGTGACAAATTCTGGTTACATTTGTAGAAGGAGCATCTCACAGGGCCCCATCGGAAGCTCCGCCCCCTTCTCTATGGGCCTTACACTATCACCAAGGCCGTGGGTAGAAATTATTTTGAGCTCAACACTCCACCCTTCCTTGGCCTCCACTTAGTGTTCAATGTGGACCTCCTTCAACCATATTTTCCACCATTATTGGACACATCAGAGATCATAGAACAACTGACACCCACAGAGCTCAACCCTAACTGCATGGAAAAAACATCCACTAATCAGATAATGGACACATAGGTCAAGGGCACTTGCCAACAGAGGATCCAACTTTATTAGGTTGTCAAGGCAGGGAAACTTCTACACTAAGGCAAGTGGATCACCCGAGGCCAAATCCAACAGAAGTTTCCTCACCTGATAGGTGAACTCAATGCAATGGAGACCATTTCTTCCTAAGGGGGGAGGATTAATCTAGTTGGATATTGGTGGCCACCCACCTATTCCAACTGGCTCCTCTTATCCATTTTTAGTTCAACACGTTCTTCTGTACTTCTTTGTAATTGTGGGTTCTACACTTATGGGGCTGTCTAAATCCATACACATCTTCCAGGTGGATATTGGTGGCCTCTCACTTGTTAATGTTTATGCCATTATTATAGTTCTTTGCATTTCAATAGATAAGAGCAACATAAGAACAAGATCACTGAGAAATACACATTCACAAGAGACATAGCATTTATCCTGGGA
>SNQJ01S0067755.1:12163-25434 GCA_010110895.2 Picea sitchensis | reverse complement strand
AAAACTGTCTAATCTACAGTTAATTCCTATCTAACAGCATTAAAACTATTAAATTCCTTCCTATCTATAACATAATACAAGTGCGCTCAGCTTTGAATGCCTTCAGTTAAATGGCGGCGCAACAATCTTCAAAGTAATTCAAAAATGTATGTGCTGGCACTGTCCAGCTGTATGTTCTTTCCACGCGCTGGCTCGCTTGATGAAGTCATAGATGCTCCTGCATCAGATAGTGAAATGAGCAGTCAGAAAAGTAGTTGTAGAGATGGAATACCCATACACAAAGGTTATGATAATAGGCATAAAACTAGTTGCAGACATGAATTATCGGTTGGCAGATTTGTTATAATCAGCCTGAGAAAGTGTAGACACGAAATTCCTATTCTCAGGGACTCTGAAATCGGCTCTAGAGATGAACAAGGCTATGAATTGAGAAAGAAAAGTAAAGATAAATTAGCACAGTCACATAATTGTGACTGATGAACATCGAAAGGTATATGAAACATGTAGATCACTAAAATGCCTTGGGAAAATGAAGGGACATGTGAGGAAATTCGTGGTTAATAATTCAAACGTGGTAATGTTAAACGTTAATCATCATATAGTGCTATAGTAATTTCTTAATATGATTAGGTAAATGTTAAAAAGTAAAACGAATGCATTAAAAAATACAAGGAGATTATGAAGAGTAAATCACATTCATTGATTTGGGAGGACGACTAAGAATATTTCATCTTTAATTAATTGTTAGCCATCAGATTAGAATTTTAGATTAAAAGATGATTAATTGTGCCAATTACCAATAGGTATAAGCCTTTCGGCGTAAATATAAACCATTTACAACGATTATAGATGCACAAACGATGAATTTTAGGAACATGGATTTGAGGAACATCGAGATAAACCGATAATAATAATGAAGATTACATGCAGTTTTTCGCATGGAGCAGAGGTTCGTGAAATTGACGATCCAGACTCCATTGCTCTGATTGGATATCTCGAAAGTGTTTATGAGTTGGAGCAGGCAGACGAGGAGGGTACTGTCAAAGTTCGTTGTCGTTCTGGCCAGGAATGGATTAGACGATCATGGATGTCACGAGGGTAATCAGAAGTTCTATGGAAATCCACATGGTCACTGATGATGCAGGCATTTAATGGTTGTGGAGCGATCTTTAAAAACCTTTAAACACTTTTTTGTAGTTTGTTTATAAAAAAATTCTGGTCTATAAAATAAAGGTTGAACATGTCAATTATGAGTAATATTACCTTTTCCATGGAAGACCTTAGGGACAAAAGGCTCAAACCTTTGACATTTTTCTCGAACAAGAGAGTATTTGCACATCTTACCAACTGTGCTATTTCATGGGGTTTAATAATATTGACTTGCCCTATTTTGTCTAGACGATCTTGATCATTTTGATATAACCATATTACTGTTTTATAGTTTGGGAAATACTTGGGAAATAAACTGTTTATGAAATTTACAACCTTTAAAAACAGTTTTTGATGATGGGTGGAGTGTCTACTCAAACTTTAAACGTTTCAAAAACTTTTTACAGAGATTATTTCCAGCATTCTAAAACAATATTACTAGTTATTTCCAGCATTCTAAAACAGTATTACTAGTTATTTCCAACATTACTAGAAACTGTGAAAATTTGCATACTCTGATAACTTAGACTCAAATCAAGCTCAAGATTTGAGTTTAGTAAGCTTAGTTTATTTGTTATAAGAAACTAAGGGTTTTTTTATATCTTTACACAACATATCAGGAAAGAAATCATTTTGACTCTTCTTTTCCTTGGATGGTGATTTTTTGCAATTATTTATGCAAGGTTCAAGTTCACATCCAGCCACTGTAAACTTATGACTTAGCAAGAGTCAAGACATTTGGAAACACACTCATCTTTTAGGGGTCTTACCTTTAAAGGTGCCTACCCTTTTAGCCTTATCACTATGGGCCAAAGTGTTATTTGAAATTTATGGTTAGAAGGATTGTTAGTTTTCCTCTCTATTAGAATTCAATTTCCATAACATGTTGACCTCTTGTGATAAGGTTAAAAATATTTGAACCAAATTTTAAGCTGGATTTCAAACTAAACCATAGTATAAAATATTAATTAAACAATTTACTTAAAAATTGGACTAATTGTATATTAATGTGTGCATTTAGATTTTTAATATACTATAATCATTTATATAGTAAGATACAAAGGTATCGAATCTCACGAAATCTCTCATCAAATATTCAATAATAATATTTACGAAGTGTATTATGGATAGGCTTTATTATGTTACCATTGAGGACCTTAGGGATTTAGATGTTGGACCTTAGGGCTTCTCTGGAAGCATGCTAGGATTTCTTCAAAATTGGGCATTGGTTTCTAGTTTGGTTGCGTCTTTATGCTAGGCCTTGTAATGCATATAATCTCCTCTTGGTTTGTTAAATTATTTTCACTTTTTCCACAAGTTTAGGGAAATTGTTGTATGAAGAGTAGAAATCCATGAAGCAAATGTTAGTAATCGATATTAAGTGTATTATACATAGTGAGTATGATGCATTCATCAAATAATGTATCTTCTTTCAATGGTTGTTTGAAATTTGGAATATGATGTTCACAATGAAAGAGAGAGGGGTATTCATCTAAATGAGAGGATTCATGGAGCTTGAGTTGTGAAACATTAATGACATTATGAATACCCAATTGTGTTGGAAAATCAAGTTTGAAGGAATTGATGTTAACTTACCAAATGATGGTGTAATATCCATAACAAAGAGGATGGATTCCGTGATGATGTTGTTGTCATTGCTTGAAACATTATTTGTTCAAATAGAGATACATTCAATGACCAACTAAAATGGAGAAGGTAATTGATGGAAATCATTAAAAGCCTTGTATTTAGCTTGGCACTAGTGCAAGGTGATGTGAATCAATGATGGTATCTATTATATGGTGCACAAAGGTGGAAGCATGTTGTTGTCAAAAAATTTGATGGGAATAAAGTGTTGGAGTTAAGGTGATAGTTAATTCATAAGGGAAATAGGTCGAAAACCATAGAAAACTCCAAATAGAGAATGCTTGATGGATGAATGGGTTGCCAGGTTGTAGCTGAGGGATGATATGAAGACATGTGTCCCAATGTTTGTTGTGGCCAAACTAAGTGATTATATCATGGACTAAGGTGTGGTTGATGAATATAGTTTGGTTATTTGTCTGGAGATGGAAGGCTATAGAACAATGCAATTGAAAACTAAGTTGTTTCAATAGAGTTTTCCAAAAATGGCTAAGAAAGAGGGATTCATGGTCAGAGATGATAAAGAGTGGGAGGAAAAAATATGTTTGGACTTGTTGAAATATAATGTAGCAGCTTGGGAAGCATCAACAATTTTGTTGCAAGGGATAAAGATGACCATATTGGAAAGGTGACAAACAATGACAAAAATGCAGTCATATCGTTAGAATGTGGGAGGAAACCCACTAATAAAATCCATAGAAATATAAAGGAAAGAAGGGAGAGGAAGAGGTTGATAGAGATTGAGTTTGCGAGTGGTTAGTTTAGTGTGGTTATCGAAAACACATCGACAGATAAATTAGTCAACATATTTTCACATGAATGGTCAATAAATGGAGCATTCTAAGTGATGGGGGTTTTTCTAAGTGTCTAAATTCCCTCCATATGTTGAGGAATGGGCTTCCTTGAGGAGTATCAAGCAATATAGTGGATGAGGTAAAAAAGTTTGTTTATCTTATAGAGCCAACCGTTGCGAAGATATTAGTCTAGGAAGGTGGTTGACTAGTCACACAAGAAAGAGAAGGGGTAATCTCTCCTTATAAATTTTTTATCTATGGAGGGAATGGAAAGTAAATGCAAAAATTGAGAAATAAAATAATTTAGATGAGAAAAATGAATGATGAACAATAGCAGTTACAGGCATAGGCGAGACAAGAAAATTCAAGGCATAGAAAGTGGTTTCCCACTGAGTTAATGATGGAAGAGTTCTACAAATCATGGATCATTGAGATAAATAAAGGGTCATAATGATACAACTGCTTCCAATTTTCAAAAGATAAATGATGGACATTTAGAATGTACAATTCTTGAGCTCAGGGTGACTGAGCAAGTTTTCCATTTTATCGACACCACCTTTCTTTCCTTTAATGAGCAAGTTAAATTGCTAGATATAGGAATCTCATTTGAGATGGAATTGTTCATGTTCAAATGAGAAGTTAAAGAAATGAGAGGGTGATTATCAGTGTGTAGGATGGTCTCCTTACAAATAATATAATGCCTCCATTGTTTTAATGCTTGGACTAGTGCATAGATTCACTCTTTTTCATAGGTGTTGTAATTCAACTTTGTTATATAAGGTTCTCATAATAATAGGAGATGATACGTCTTATATTTAAGAATGGTGCTTATGGTAAATCGATATGCATCCATCTCAATCTCAAAGGAGTATCATAAACATAAAAGGTTGAGAATAGGTTTAGTGCACAATGTTTCCTTTGGTTCCTCAAATACTTGTTGAGTTGTTGATGACCAAATGAAGTATTATCATTGGAGAGATGTTGTGGGCAGGAAGAAAGGTGAGAAAAATGTCAAATGAATTTCTAATAGTAAATGAAACCACCAAGGAAAGTTTTGATGGCATCTCTTGAAGTAGGATTTGGTCATTGAGTGAGGGCACTAACTCACATTTAACAACTAGATTTAGTAATAAGAAACCTAAGCATGAGATACAAGTCTAACCAAAATATGATTTCTTGAACTTGACTTGCAATTGATGAGTGGGGAGGAGGTCATGTGTAATCTACAAAGGTTGAAGATAGACATCCCATGTCTAGATAAAAATAAGAATATCATCAACATATATCACAATAAATTATCCCATGTGTGGTCTAAAAAATATCATTAATAATCCACATGAATATTTTTGGAGCATTGGTGAGACTGAATGGCATTACAAGCCATTCATATTGGCCAAATTTGGTTTTGAGGGTTGTTTTCAAGGCAATGATTCTATCCAAACCTGATCATTCTCATAGGTGAGATTCATTTTCGTGAAATAGAAAGTTCCCTTATGTTGATCCAACATATCCTCAATACATGACAAAGGGTACCGATTTTTTTGGTAATATTATAAATGGAATCATAATACGTTACAAGATTCCATTCACCCTTTTATTTATTTTGAATAATAAATGCGAGTGAGACATAAGGAGAGGCACTTGGATAAATGTGACCTTCATAAATGGGAGTCCATGGTTGTTTCTCCATTTCATTATGCTCAACTAAGGAGAAGTTGTAGGAAGGGTAATTAAGAGAGGAAACACTAGGAATTAGATTAATAGAATGGTGGGTGGGACATGGTGAAGGTAGGTAGTGAGGCTTCGAAAACATTATTACATGTTTCCAAAATATCTAAGAGGCTAGGGGGAGGAAGCTTGTCAACATTGTTTTCCTTAAGTTGTCGAATGACAATGATTCATAATTAAGGGATTGAGAGTCCACACAATTCACCAACATAGATTCTTACTATGGAATTTTGAATTCAAAGTTTTTTAAAGTACAAGCTTCTTGATGAATGACTCAGATTTGATTTCAATATTTGTTGGTTAGCCCGAGGGGCCAAGGCCAGTGGAACCCACAATGGAGGCATGTTAATATCTGTCCCTATGGTTTATTGATGGCCGACCACATTGAGTAGGTGAACTCCAGCAACCTCATGAACTCATTGACTTATTTATCTAAGCTCCTTAATTCAATTCATTTAACAATTTTGGACTTCTTGAGATAATCAGAGCGGGGAGTCTCAAAGTGTCTAGTAGCACCTTTGGAACTCCAAGTGAAAATTGTTATTGTCTTTGACCCAACACTATATTATACCATGCATATTAGAGAAAGGAATGAATGATTCCCTATATGTAATTGGGTTATCAATATTAAAAATGGAGGTAGAAACAAATCCAACCTTGAGCCTTTTGCAGCAAGTAATGGAGTTCTAAATAAAGTAAACAAGTAATCAAAAAAAAAATCTATAAGAGGGTGGTCAATCGAATCCCCTTATTGCCTCATGAGTCTATATTCAAAATCAAATGGCAACATCACACAAATTTTAGTAGGAATCTGTAATGTCACATTTTTGGCCCATTTTTGGTGAGCTTAGAAAAATTAGATATTTAATTAATTATTTTATTATGTTGTCTAAAGTCAAATTGGGCAACTAATATTTAATTAATTATTATTTAATTTTTAAGTGACTTAATCAAAATATCATTATAAAGTCACTTTATTAGGTAAAGTGCTCTGCTATAAGTTTTGACAAGGGTGAGTTGGATCTCTCTAGAAGGATCCATGGGGCCTTTAAGAGGAGAGGAGAGTAAGTCATTTGGGGATATCATATTTGGTGATTATTTCTTGTAGAGTGCACGGTGGGCCGGTGTTTTCATTAGGGTTTTGGAAAAACCCTCTCATGGGAGTTTGGCTTCGATGGTGAAACCATCCACCCTAGTTAAACAAGGAGGAGGGTCCATCCAAGATCTTCAACTTATCTATGGTTTGATATCATTCTGGAGATGGAGATTCATAGGGTTTTCGTGTGGTGACCGTGACATCCTTTGTTAGCCTATGGCTTACCTTTACCAATCACTAAGTCTAAATTGTCACATATATTTGTATTATTCATTTAGGATATTAGTAATATATCCTCAAGTGATGACTAATGAGTTAGTTAAGATTGCTTAGCCTAGTCATCATGCATGATTTTAGGATTTAGAGAAAATCTCTCTATGAGGTGGCATCACCCATTGTACTATAAATATGTAACATTAGAGTGAATACATTAGTGTGTTGGCTAGTGAGCTTTTTCACCCATGTTGTTATTCTTGTTTATGTTTTATCAATTGGTATGAGAGCCATGTTGAAGAAATGGTGATAATATGAGAGCTTTATTTAGTTAAGAAATGGTCATAATGGTAGATGGTGCTCACACCAACAAAATGAAGATATATAATCTTTGGGATGTGCAATGAAAATAAAGAGAGCCAAGACATCGTACAGACGCGATTTTGCATCCTATAAAAAAATTTGGAGCCATCATATGAGAGAGGATGCAATGTTATGGGGAAGCACTATTACTGTCCTGAGAGGAGAGATCGCTATTCAAGATTGGTAGCTGCAAAGAAGATCTACCCACAAGAATTGAAGACATTCTGTATGTTGTTAAATTAAAAGATAAGAAGCTAGAGTTTGGAGCGATTTGGTGCTCAAGCGAACACTTTTCTACCTTCACACGATTTTATGTGGCTGTTGTTGTGATCTGGTGTGGCAAACAAGAAATGGAAGCAATTACGAGGTATATCTGATATGTAGTATCTGCATTTCATAATAATTAACATTTGATTCAATATGCACCAATGATGTACAGAATGATAGTTGTCTAGCAATCTGCGCTGATGCAAATCAAACAAGCACTGCAAATCAAACAAGCACTGTTTATGGTTAAGTTTTAGTATCTCAGATCAACCCTTGTTGTAGCAAAACTGTATTGTCTCCTTCAAAAATATCATGGTCATTACACAAAGCTCCAAATCTGTTAACACCGGCATAGCCATGCCCTCCACAAACTTTTATGGCACTATCTAATCTATTGAATCAATGCTCTTACCTAGATGGAATGAAGCCCTTCTTTTGAATATGCGGTTATGGTATTTGTTATCAGATAGTGAGACTGCTTGCAAAAACTAGTAATCTGTATGATTAGTGGTCTATAGAGCACTGCATGTTCCATCACTACTTTCAACCGAATTGGATCACTGTGGTTGAGTGAGTTCATTGGGAGTTCACGTTAAGAAAAGGAATACCAGTCACAACCTGTTCAACATTCAAAAGAGGAGTTCCACGAGCAGCAACGAGAAACAAAATTCAATTTAGTTATTGCATGTCCGAGTTCTTGAGTCAAAATTTAACAAGGCATAGACAAAAGAGGCTGGAGCAAGATCTCGTTCTTCTAACTAATGGCAAAAGAATCTTTCAGTTCTGATCTAATCTTAGATTCAATGCGACCTGGAGTTCCACAAGAAAAGACTCTGATCTGGTTCTACCCGGTCCTGATCTGGTTCTATTGCACCCATTTATGTGCAGACATGCTATCAAGTTGCATTCGTATCACCCTCCAACAATCGACTCAATAGTGATTTACTCAAAGATTAACTCCTTGATTTTCTCAACGTCCCCACTCTCACGGATTTAAAAAAAAGTACCGAGTGCTTATTTAAAATGGCATCTTATTTAAAGTGTTTACATGAAAATTGGTGAAGTAGTTATACATTCCAAAATCATGCCATGCATAAGACAAAACTATGCACACATTTTAATAAGTTATTTTTTTTAATTTTAAGAGTGGTATGTAAAAGGGATATACAAAGCATATTCAGATATGTTTTGAAAGTATTTTAAAAGTAATTTACTTCTAAAATTACTTTGAAGTTTTATTACTTTATAATATTTTCACTTTTTTAGATAAAAGTGATCAAGGAGGAGTTAAAGAGAACTAAGGAACTTTTTGTTATTGAGGTAAGTAAATATAATATTTTTTCTATTAGTAAATGAGAGTGAGCACGAGAGAGAAGTGATGGATTGAGGTTGTAAGAAACTCATTTTTTTTTGAGTAAGATTATTGTAAGAGTGATACTCATAATAAAATTAAAGTATTTTTTTTGTGTGTCCTAGATCCGCCCTAAATTGAATAAGGGAATCTTAGGTACATCTTGTGTAGTATGTTTGTGGTGAAATTTCCATGTAGGCTTATATTGTTTACTATCTAGTTTTGACATAAACAAACTTACAATTTTAGCATTTAACGCAACACACACAAGTTCAAGAACAATGTTACTCATGCACATGTATTCAAGCAAAAGTAATGCAAATCAAGCATCAACAAAGAATACTAAAGGAATTAACAAGACAATCTCGTAATCAAAGGAGAACTAGACTTAAACACATCGACAACTCATTCAAATTTGAAGAGTAATTCAACTTCAGAATCATGATTCATTGTAACTTGCAAATAGTCTTTTTGTTAAGTTGAATTGAATTTGTCATAAGGTGCATTCTCGGTTGAGCCCAACACCCAAGAGTCTATTTTCATTTTGAGTCAAAATTGACAAGGTTGAGTAGTTTAACTCAAATCATTGTAATCAAGTTTTTGGGTGCATTTTCGGTAGTATTCGACACCCTCAACTTTTTGGAAGCAAGTTCAAGCAAGGAAAGTACAAGCGAGCGTGACGAGAAAGTGAAAGAGAAGTTCAAGCAAGCGTGTTCAAATGGAGCAAAATTTAGAATTATTAGAGTTAGTGAACACTCTAATAAACACCACTGAAGACAACACATTGATATTTGACAAAGAAACTCTTCAATCAGTGCTAATTTGTTTGCAAGTGACGCAAGATAAAGTTAGACTTCTTCAAGCACAATCCCAACTATTGAATGATAAGTTGATAAATCTCAAAAATCAACAGCCAGTGAAGTGTTCTGAACTAGTTTTTGTTCAGTACAATCCTCTCTATGATGATGATGATGATGTTTTTGATCAATAGTCATTGAAGGAGCAACTCAAGAAGACAACTCCAGATGCATACAAAGTTGAATCTATTCATGAACCTACATTTCAAGAGTTTTCTTTTGATTTCAGTGAAGAAAACCTTTCAATGCTGCAACAACATGCAGTAAATCCACTTCCACGGATTTCAAAGCAACATGTTCAGAATACTCTTTCCAAGCCCATCATCAAACCTTGGAAAGAAATCATCTACAACAAGAATAGAACATGACTTGGATATGACAAGGAAGTTATCTTTCATATTCCCGATTATTCCAGACCAATCAAGTTCCAAAGTGTTGGATTCCTTCAAGAAGATTCACTTTCACTTGTTCAAGTTCATCATCAGAATGATAAGTGCCAACATTGCAATCGAGTTGGTAATATGGAGAATCAGTGTTTTGATCTCCTTCCTTGCTAGCATTGTGGCAAGCATAACCATTCTTCAGACATATGTTCAACACTGAAGAAACCTGCAAGATTGAAGATTCACTATGAGTGGATTGATTCTTGACAGTGGTTATCAACAACCAAGCAATTATATAAGTCTTACCGAAGAATTCAATCTCGAGTAAAGACCAATCTTGTAGCACATAACATTTTTGTACCTCACATAAGTGGTCCCTTTATGGCGTAGCTTTTGAGCATGGCCCTCATGGGATGAGATAACATGTGGTTTTTTCTGCATGTCCACTTTGTGTTGTACTCAAATGGAACAAGTATGGTACTCTCTTGAGCATAGAAGGAGGGAGTACAATGATGAAACTCTCATACACCTTAAGGGGGGGAGTTCAAAACTCCAATGACGATGGTTCATGAAACCACTTGTGGTCTCTCCTTTCAACTGGCAAAGGGGGGAATTGGTGATGGAATTGAAGATTGGCTGTTAGAGAGAAAGTTTCGACAACAACAAACATCAAGTATGCCAGATGGGCATGAAATTTTCCAAATGGGCAACTGCGGTCTGTAGATTACAGAATTTAGCAGAATTATGGTTCAATAAGTTTAAGTTGAATCATACATATTGATTTTGATTTTGAGAGCAATGATGTGGATGTTTGGTTCACATAGATGGTCATTCGACCTAGCAGAGGACAAGAGGATCCTTTTGCATTGTAGCTTGGCATTTGATTGAGTTGTCAGGCATATTCAGGGATGTGTCAGACTAGAAGTTGATGTGTCAAGCTAGGTAGATCGTCAGATTGGGATCCTTCTTCTGTAATCAGATGTGTCAAAGAGCACTTTCAGTGATACACTGATAGTAGAGTGGTGATACTACATGTTCACCAATTAGTAGAAGACATCAGATTATTCTAGCTAAAATACTTGGCAAAATGATTGAATTGTCAAGCAAGTAGGAAATGTTCAGATATTGCAGTTGTTCACTTCCATATCTCAACTCTCTTCTAGTTCATTTCAGATGAACCATTCAATATCCAGATTGGCGGTTTTTCAGGCAGTTCTTCATTGAGGCTTAGCTCAGGAGTTTCAGTATGAATACTTGGAATTGATACCAGTTTATACTTCATTACTGGTATTATTGATTGGACTTGTGATTGAGGGGCGGATTGTTAGCCTATGGATTACCTTTACCAATCACTAAGTCTAAATTTTCACCTATATTTGTATTATTCATTTAGGATATTAGTAATATAACCTCAAGTGATGACTAATGAGTTAGTTAATATTGGCTAGCCTAGTCATCATGCATGATTTTAGGATCTAGAGAAATCTCTCTATGAGGTGGCATCACCCATTGTACTATAAATATGTAACATTGGAGTGAATACATTAGTGTGCTGGCTAGTGAGCCTTTTTCACCATGTTGTTGTTCTTGTTTATGTTTTATCAACATTTGTGTGTTTTTCTATTGATGTATTGCAACTTCCAGAGCAGCCATTGGATTATTGTATTCACATCTTCATTCATAATACATTACCCTATGATTCTCTTATGTTCCATGTGTATCTATCTTTTCTAGTAATGTGTTTGACGAAACGTCTCCAGTGAAATGAATGCTAAGTGTTTGTGAAAAAAAATAATCTAATGGACTATAAATCCATGGTATCACTATCTATCACTATTGGGGATATTAAAGTGGTACCAGAGCATCTTCCTCTATAGCTGCGGGCTTTGAGGGACAAATTTACCAGTGTGGCGGCTGAGTTCACTGCTTGGTGGGTCGAGTTGCTCTTGGGAGGAAAATATTTCATTGTGTTGGCCATATACTTAGTTGGGGGGTTGTGTAAAGTACCCTAGGGACTATTTCCCACCCTGCGGGTCAAATTTATTCCCTAGAGGCACTTATTTCATAACCTAAGCACATCTATTATGTAGGGGAGGGAAAAATAATAGTGGATGAGCGCATATTTGAAGACATAAGACAATTTTTGGAAATAGAGCACATATTCCTAAAGAAAGAAAGAAGATTTACCTTGCTGGGAACTTCATATTGAGGCTACACACAGTTTCTTTCAAGATGGGCGTATTTCCACTTAGACTGGGCACATTTATCCTCATATTCCTAATAGGAAAATCACTCCTCTTTAACACTGGGTTATATCTTCCCTTGCATGAGTTGATTTGTATGTTGTTTGGGGTCACCCTTATTTTGTTAAAGCTATATTTCACATATTATAGGAAGGACAAATTCCATACAAATCAGACTTACAACAACTATTTTCATATATATCAGATCTCTTTAGTGCCATTGTTATGAGATTTCGACTTTGGGCCAATTTTATCTTAATTGAATTGAAAAAATCATTTCTTTAGAAGTCGACTTTATTGGAAAATCCATTCTTCTTATTTGCTAGGTGATTTGCTAAAGATTTGGGTCGAGCTGATTGTTGATAGATAGATTTCTTATTGCTGGGCGAATTTAGTGTTGTATGGGGTTGCATTCTTGTCCATAGACTGAATTTACTTCATGGGGGTTGGGTTATTTCTTACTTGGTTAGCCCGAGGGGCCAAGGCTAGTGGAACCCACAATGGAGGCATGTTAATATCTGTCCCTATGGTTTATTGATGGTCGACCACATTGAGTAGGTGAATTCCAGTAACCTCACGAACTCAATGACTTATTTATCTAAGCTCCTTAATTCAATTCATTTAACAATTTTGGACTTCTTGAGATAATCATAGTGGGGAGTCTCAAAGTGTCTGTTATCGGATAAATTGGTAGGTGCTGACACTAATTGATCTCCCTAGATCCACCTAGATCTAGAACAAAACACACAAGAACATGACACTTTCCTTAAGTTTTAGATATTGAATTTACTAACTAAAGAGGGATAGGTGACATACCATTTAAGCGCCACTTCCTCTCGCCATCGCCATCCTATCTTCGTTCCAACGCTCATACAATGATGAACCTGAAAAAGAATGCAACCAACCAAAGTGATAGTAATAGCATAAACTCAATGTAAACCTATGTATGTGATCAAGGAATCATACAATAAAACACAACAAGATTTATAGGAAAGAATTGTATTATTGTATCATATTAAATGTGAAAGAGAGATTACAACCGTGGCCTTGATGTCGTAAGGTCCCTTCCTACTGTCCTTTGTTCCCCACACACTTCCACTCCAAGAATTCTGAGAGCATAGATCTGATAATATTCACAATCTATCTTGACAAAGTGGCTCATCTAGCCAAGCTAACAATCTCC
>SNQJ01S0067754.1:21694-39609 GCA_010110895.2 Picea sitchensis | reverse complement strand
TGATGGTGTTTAAGATCATTGTTGCTCATGGGATGGTGATGTTTATGATTATTGTTGCTCATAGGATGGATTATTCTCATTGACATAAGAAGAAATAAAAAATTTAGAATTTAGACACACTGTTGGTTTTGTGAGCACTGGGTAGGTTGAGACAATTTCAAAATATGTTTAATGTTCTTGTTCTTGGAGTGATTGGTGTTAGCTATTGCACTCACGCAATTGAGAACCATAATACATCCATTCTCCCATTACCTTGCTTGCAGTCAAGAGACCTTAGAGACAACATCCCTATGGTGCAATTGCTTTGGCATCACAGGCCCAACAAGTTGAATCATCCTTCCTTACCTCAGAAGGAGGAGCAAAGAGAGAAGTTGCACTTTGAACTGGACTGAGCATAGAAGAAGAAGCAAAAAGTCTTGGTTAGCGTATCAGAGCATAATCCTTACAATGATAAGAAGAACCGAGAGATAGAGTTCTCAGTGACAGAGTATTGTAGAGTTTGTTCTTGTTTTTTTATTGGTCTGATTGTGATTGGATTTTCAACTAACTATTGGGTGCACATTACACTAGACAATAGTGGGCCATTGATTAACACATTGCAATGTTTATAGACATCCTAAGAATATTGAGACAAAGCTCTCTATATAGAAGAGAAGAACAAAGACCCGGGTAGAGGAGAAGAGGCCTAGTATCCTTCACAAGACAAAGCTCTTTGTACCAGTCTGAGAGAGAGACATGAAGTAAAATTCCACAAGGGATTTGTGTCGGTGTTGGCACAGGGGCAGACCCAGGGTTCAACTCTAACAACGCACCAACAAACTCTAACTACTGCCCCTTTCAGCAACACCTGGGAAGCAGATGCAGTCTCACCCGAAGTAGCAATAGGGGGTTGCAGGACACATGTGTCTACAACCAGAGGAAATGCAAAGTGGATCCAGGACAACAACGCACAGTAATCTAGATATTCCCTACCCATCCTAGGCTTACTTCACAGGTTATATCTCTAATCTAACACAATAATGCAATAACAATATATCAGATGGATAATAACACAACATCAATCACATAGAACAACAAGATATACGTGGTTCACCCTCTCCCTAGGGCTACATCCACAAAACTGTGTTTCTTGATATATTAGATGAAAACATATAGTTCTATCTGCGCACTTAGCTTGCAGATCTCTCTCTCCTTCTCTCTTCCTCTTCCCTCCTTGTGCACCCATCTATAGGGTTGATCTTCACACCCAGCTGAAGATCTTACAATACAGTCTCAATACTGTTCCCAACAATAATAATCAACAATGAACAACAACAACCATAGTATCAACGAACCAACTTAGAACGAACCCTCCCAAGTCTTCTAGAGATTTATTTCTACATTACATGGCAAAAGTCTAGGTGTTAAAACCCTATGTGCTTAAACCCTAGGTCCACTTGACCGGCGTTTTCAGGGCTTCGCCAGCCTGTCCTCCCTCCTTTTCCATGCGGTGCTCCAAAGCACTCGTTGATATATTTTTCCGCTTGTTGAGTTGTCCACGATCCACTTTTCTTACTGCTTTATCTTCCTCGATCTTTTCTTCCAACAACTAGATTTTCCTTTCCTTTCTCCTTCTTTTCCCACTTCGACCCTTCCTTGGTTTATGTGCCTTTCACACAGTTCGTGCTTCGCCTTTCTTCCTTAGTCTCCACTTCCTTGCGTAACCAAGGGCCAATAGGCCGCCAACACTCACATGTGACTCGTCTCGAGTCACTGCAAAATTGAGCCTTTTGTTTCACTTTGACGACATACTGCGCGAAGCAGCCTATGCTTTCTGCGTTGTCCCTCCCTATCTTGTGCAGACTGTCTTTTCTGTGTCTGGTACCCAGTTTCAACTGCACCTGGTACATAGACCCTTATTTCTTTTCTTTTACTGAGAGCTGTGAGGCAGCTGGTTGTCATAACACAATTTCAATCGGCTCCCATTTACCAAACCTTCTTTACATTCTCCATTAAGGGTCTTCAACTGCGCAGCTCCTCCTTTTGTAACATGGGAAACCTCAAATGGCCCTAGCCAATGTATCTTGAACTTCCCTGGATGCTTCATGAACTTGTTGTCGTATAAAAATACTAAATCTCCTTTCTTGAATGCTTTCTTCTTGATATGTCTGTCATGGTAGGCCTTTTCTCTTTCTTTCTGTACCTGCTGATGAAATCCTGCAAGAAACCTGTCTTCTTCTAGTTTGAGCAACTGCGCAAGTCTGTCTTGAACAACGTCGATGTCATCCATACCTGTAAATGCTATAATTCTTAAACTAGGAACCAAGTATTCCATAGGTACCACTGCTTCTAAGCCATAGACCAACTTAAATGGGGTCTGCGTTGTTAACTTCTTGCAAGTAGTTTTGTAGGCTCATAATACTGCTGAAATTCTTAAATCCCAGTCATCTTTGTTAACACTACAAATCTTAGCCAACGTTGTCTCCAAGATCTTATTGAAAGCTTCAACTGTACCATTTGCTTGTGGGTGGTATGGAGTGCTCTTCTGATGGTGAAATTCAAATTCTTGAGTCAAGGCTTCAATAGTTTTGTTGATGAAATGTGTGCCTTGATCACTCATGAGGATCTTCGGGCATCCAAACTTGGTTATAATATCCTCAAAGATGAAGTGCGTAGTTGTAGCTGCACTACAGTCCTTAACTTCTCTTGCTTCTGCCCATCTGGTTAAATACTTTGTCGTAGTGCTAATGTATCGAGCTCCTGTGCGCTTTCTTGGTGGGTTAATAGGTCCCACAAAGTCAATGGCCCATTTTTTGAATACTTGTAATGTTAATTGTGGTGTTAAAGGCATCTCATCCCTTCTAGAAAGCTTCCCTACTCTTTGACATATGTCGCAGGCTCTGTAGTATTCCATATCATCCTTATGTAAAGTAGGCCACCAGAGGTTGGCTCGGATAACCTTCTGCTTTGTTGCTTTCCCTACATAATGTCCTCCTGCGATGCCTTCATGTGCTTCTGCAAGAATCAATGGTCTTTCTGCCTCCATAACACATCTCCTAAAGATCTCGTCTGGTCCCATATTATACAATTGTCCCACTATAAATTGAAAGTCGGATGCGCAGACTACTAGCTGTTTCTTTTAAATGACTGTGTACTCGCGAGGTGCCATTCCTGTGGAAATAAACTGAACTATCTCGGTGAAGTGATCATCTACTTTTCTGATGGCCAACAACTGTGCATCTGGTAGTGTGTCCTCCAAACTGGTAGGTTCCTCTCCATGTTGCAACCTAGATAAGTGATCAGGTCCTTTATTCATTCTTCCTGGCTTGACCACAATTTCAAAATCATGCTCCTGGAATCAAAGTAGCCATCTGCATATTCTCCCCCCCAGCATTGGCTTGTTGACTAAGTATTGTAATGCAGAATGATCAGTGAACATCTTAAAATTTCCTCCCAGCAAATAGTGTCTGAATTTCTGCAGCGCATAAACCATAGCCAATCCTTCTCTTTTAGTCGTAGTGTAGTTCCTTTCAACTGTAGAGAGCTTCCTGATAGCAAAGGCTATGGGGTGGTCAATGTCTCTTGCACCCGACTGTGATAAAATTGCTCCTAATGCAATGGTCAAGGCATCAACATGAACATTGAACCCCTTACTCCAATCTGGAAAAACCAAGATTGGCGCAGTGACCATTTTCTGCTTTAGTGTGTCGAAACTCTGCTGGCATTCTTCTGTCCATTGGAACTTACTGTCTTTCTTTAATAACTTCTCCATAGGTGTTGTTATCTGTGCATAACCCTTAATGAACTTCTTGTAGTATCCAATGTGCCCTAATGCAGTGCACAACTGTCTAACCGAAGTGGGAGGAGGTAGATCAACAATGATGGCAATCTTGGAAGGATCCACCAACAACCCCTACTTACACACAATGTGCCCGAGCAACACTCCAAAGGGTGAAAACAAAATGCATTTTTTTAAATTCATGGCAATCTGACATTGCCTGCGCTTATCTAACATCAATCTTAAACATTCAGTATGGTCTTTCAGTAAGCTAAAGACAGTCCAATCATCAAAATAATCTTCTAGGAACTTGTGTAAGAAGTCCTTAAATGCTTCGACCACCACCCTATAAAAGATGGTTGGTGCATTCTTCAACCCAAAGGGCATCACAGTGTACTAGAACGAACCCCATTCGGTTGCAAATGTGGTCTTATGTCGATCTTCCTTAGCAATTCTGATCTAATGATAACCTGAAAATCCATCTGTGAATGAGTAGACCTCATGTCCTCCTACATTATCTAGAACTTCATTAGTAAAGGGTGTAGGAAAGGGGTCATGTAGGCATGCATCATTCAGTTTCCTTAAATTTACACAAATTCTGATTTCTCCTGACTTCTTATCCTAGGCCACCACAGGGCTAATCCATTCAGATTCTTCAACATGTTCTATGATTCCTGCTTCTAACATTCTATCCAATTCAATCCTAACTTTCTACTTGTATTTGGGATTCAGTCTGTGAGGTCTCTGTTTAATAGGTCTTGCATCTGGTCTCAGAGGGATCTTCATTTCTCTCATGGGTCCTTTAATGCCTTTCATATCAGTGAACTTGGTTGGAAACAAGTCCTGATATCATAGCTCTGTGATCTTGCTAATTGTAGCATCATCCCAATAGTCTCCAACATTTTCTAATTTAGGTGTTTGCTCTGTTCCAATATTAACCTTCTTAATTTTAATGGGTTTTCCAACAAAAGGTAGTTCAATCCCTGGTCCTTTTATGTCTCTGTGACCTTCAGTTTCTGCAATGTTTACATCTCTGGGGTCATCATCCTCATCATCATTAATATTGTAGCAATCCTGTAACTGTTGAAGAGGTGTATTTCGTTCATCTCCTTCTTGGGTAAAAGGGATGTTAGGTGCCTCCTCAAAGACCTTTTGTCTTACAATTTGTAAAGCCTGATCTACTGTGGGGAACTGACTTTCAAATAAGAAGGTAACTATAAAGTTATGAGTCATTCCATACTGGTTTGTAGTGATGAGGCGCGGTTCTACATGAAGATACCAGTTGATAGGCGTAGTATCCAAGGTGTGAATGAACTTATGCACCCACTATTCTTTAGGAATGTTTCCCCAGGCCTCCTCACGACTCTGCATGTGGTCCTTAGGACAACTCTGGCTTGTGTAACGAACTTCGCATCCTTCAACTTGGTTTGAAAAGTGCACTGTCAATAAGGTGTGGCATTGTACCCATTCTGCGATGTTCTTCTTGTGTGCTCCCCACCATCTAGCTGGTGTGGCTTTCAAGGCTTCATCCAGTGCCAACATCCTTTGTTGTTCTGGTACAATTTTCTCAAATTCAGCTAGAAATGTCTCTAGGTGATTCAAGCCATCAAATGTTGGAAGATTGCTTACTTTTGTGCCGATCCAACAAACTGCTCTGGTCAGCCTGGCACATCACCATGTGGAGACTTCATACATCATGTTCTGCCAATTTTATAATGCCTCTTCTGAATCTGATGAACATGCACTTTCACTTTGCCAGCTGAGATTTATGTCTGCTGTAGGATTAATGTAATCTTGATATCTTGTTATTATCTTGTATATGTTCTCTAGCTCGTATGTGTGGTCTTCTTCCTTGATAGGTTCTGTGTATCTGCGACCTTCATCCAGGTCCAGAGGTGCGATGACTTTAAGGCCATTACCTTCAAATGTCATTCTTCTCTTCTTTAGGTCAACAACAATCAATTTGTTGAAATCCCAATCAATTCCTAACAACGCGGGATAGGGACAACTATCATCAACAATTTCAATCACTTCGAAATCTGCAAATGTCCTTATCCCATCAATGTCTACAGGAACATGCTCCAGTCTTCCAAAGGGGATCACCGCCTGTTGATTAGCCATCATGAGCCTGATAGGAGAGTNATAGGGACAACTATCATCAACAATTTCAATCACTTCGAAATCTGCAAATGTCCTTATCCCATCAATGTCTACAGGAACATGCTCCAGTCTTCCAAAGGGGATCACCGCCTGTTGATTAGCCATCATGAGCCTGATAGGAGAGTAAATCAGTCTAGGTTTTCCCATCAGTGCCCAAGTCTACTTCGTCATAACATTTACTTATGATCCCAAGTCGAGGATCACAGTCCACATCGTAATATCCAATTTGAGCACTAAGGGTAATTCCTTGTTTGTTCTCCTTTTCCTTGATACTTGATTCACAACTCTACTCAGCATAGGGTATATTCTCCCAATTTCATACTGTCTCACCAGGTGTTGTAATTCTTGTACAACCTTTTCTTCTTTAATCAAATTGATATAGGTATATAAGAAGTCCATGAGCTTGCTTACCTCTTTTCCTTGTCTAGTAGACTGATCAAATGCTGGTGGCATTTCACATTCCTTTACTTCTGGTTGTGCCTTAAATGAGGAAGCTTGTCCTTCTACAAATTATTTCCTTGCCACTTCAAAAGTATGCCTCTCTCTCCTTGGATCAAACAATTGTGCCTTCTTTGCGGCTCTTATGATTCCTGATCCATCTGCAGTCTTTCCTGGAATCGATATGTCTTCTCCTATAACAACGTCTCCTTTAGTAATAACACCGACTCTAGGGTCCTCACCGCGAGGTTCTGCTGATATCAATTGGACTTGCTGGTTTCCTCCTTGTCTCTCCTGGAGTTTGGCTAACAATACTGGACAATCTTCAATGACATGATCAAATGAATTACAATAGTTGCAAGTGGTACAAGGGTTCTGACAATCCTTTTCCAAATGTCCTGGTTGTGCGCAGTTATAGCAGATGTTCTGTCCTCTGCCTCAAACCATACCTCCTCCTCGTCCTCTTCCTCTGAATCCATCACGAGGGTTGAATTTTCCTCTACCCGGGGAGCTGAACTACGCATTTTTTCCTTCTTGTTGTACTTCTCCTTGAATTCTATATGTGTCCCTTGATCTTTCATGCATGAGGTCATAAGCCCTACAATCCTTCTCATCATGTCTCACAGACTTACATAATGTGTAGTAAATATTGGTAGGTGTCTGGACATATTTTTGCATATAATAACATTCACCAGGACAATGTCTAGTTCTACATACCTCGCACTAGGGTACAATAGCCTGCTTCAAAGGACTAGGTGCTCCAGAGACCAAGTATTCATGAAATAGGGGACAATGCTCCTTATCATGGCCCTCTGATTTACATTTGATGCACCAAATATCTTCTCTTTTATATTTTCCTTTATCTTTCTTCATGTCCTCGACCTATAAAGATAAACTGGTTAACTGATTCAAGATTTGACTCATACCGGGGTTGGAATTTCCTACAGCGACTGCTTCTAGTTTCATAGTGATCTCCAATGCTTCATCCTGCAAAGTGACTTTCTGTTGCATCAGAGGAACTATGATATGTGGCAAAAGAGAAGCAATGAACCATTCTTTATTTTGTTCGTCTGGAATCTAAAAACTTAAATGACCTGTCAGAGTCTTAAATCTTTGATCAAACTCCCAAACAGGTTCAATTACCTTCTGCTTGATTTCTTTCAACTCTATAATGCACCGTGACTCCATCTTAGGTTTCTTGAATTCTGCACTCAACGCAGTCTTAATGTCATTCAACTGTTTAGGTTGTCTAGGTCCTGAAGCAAACTTCATATACCAGTTCAGAGCGCGATCCCTCAAGGTAGTACTAAACTGAGTTCTCTTAACAACTTCGTCAGTGACTTGCTTGATGCTCCATACAACTTCACATAAGAACCAGTGTTGGTTAGGATCTTCAGATCCATCTCCTCTGAAGATGGGTAACTTCATTTCATCTGCCATAGATCTTCTTTGGTTTCTTGACTGAGTATGTACTAAACTGCTGGTAACAGTTCTCTGAATACTCTGACTACTCTGGTTACTCTGGTTACTAAATGCTGCTAAATAAATATGAGGATTAATAGTACTTACTTCGACAGTAGGCACGGTTCCTTAAGTTTATGGTTCTCCTTGGTGAATATATTTGGTATGTACTTCCTCCATTCTTGCATATTTTGAATGCTCTTCGTTTGTTAGATCTGCTTCTTCTCCACTGTAGAATCCTTCGTCTATGTCGTTTTGCTTAAATAGGTTTGCAAAAGGAACCTCCCTGAATGGTCTCCCACTGTGCGTGTGTCCAGCCTCCGTGTCATTGTCGTTGTCTGAACTTTTGAACATTATCTTTACTGTATCTTCAGGATATTCTTCTCATGCAATAACATCTTAATCCTCAACTTCAAGAAGTGTAGAAAATTTTCCCTAGGTCCCTTAAAGAAGTACCTCTTTGCTTGGCTATATGATTTGACTCTGTTAATAGAAAACTCAGTAATGTACCCTCCAATAGTGCTATCAAACCAGAGATCCACCGCTTTAGACACAACGTTATCAACTCTCTTGACCTTCTTGATAAACATCGTTGTCCAAACCATAGGTGGTCTAGATCTGATCTCAAACTAGGTATCTGCTAGTCTGGCTAACCACTCGTATAACTCCTTATGAATTCCTCCAAAGAAAATCTCGTGTATGTCGGTAAAGATGTACCTTCTCAACCAGTCTTCTGTACTAATTCTAGGGTTCTTGTTCTGGGCTTTGGCGAAGTCCTTTTCTTGTTCCTCTATCCACTTCTGAATTTATGTCTTTGATGGGAACCACCTTGACATTCCCTCAAGCAGATCCTGGTCCCGACAACAGAACCATTTGTTGGCACAAGGGCAGACCCAGGGTTCAATGCACCAACAAACCCTAACTACTGGCCCTTTTGGCAACACCTGCGAAGCAGATGCAGTCTCACTTGAAGTAGCAATAGGGGGTTGCAGGACACATGTGTCTACAACTAGAGGAAATGCAAAGTGGATCCAGGACAACAACGCACAATAATCTAGATATTCCCTACCTGTCCTAGTCTTACTTCGCAGGTTATATCTCTAATCTAACACAATAATGCAATAACAATATATCAGATGGCTAATAACACAACATGATCAATCACACAAAAAAACAATATATACGTGGTTCACCCTCTCCCTAGGGCTACGTCCACACAATTGTGTTTCTTTTTATGTTAGATGAAAACATATAGTTCTATTTGCACACTTAGCTTGCATATCTCTCTCTCCTTCTCTCTTCCTCTTCCCTCTTTGTGCACCCAACTACAGGGTTGATCTTCACACCCAGCTGAAGATCTTACAATACAGTCTCAATACTGTTCCCAACAACAATAATCAACAATGAACAAAAACAACCATAGTATCAATGAACCAACTTAGAACGAACCCTCCCAAGTCTTCTAGACCTTTATTTATACATTACATGGAAAAATTATAGGTGTTAAAACCCTAGATCCAAAACCCTAGGTGCTTAAACTCTAGGTCCACTTGACCCGCATTTTCAGGGCTTCACCAGCCTGTCCTTCCTCATTTTTTGCGTGGTGCTCCAAAGCACTCGTTGATATCTTTTTCCGCTTGCTGAGTTGTCCATGATCCACTTTTCTTACTGCTTTATCTTCCTCGATATTCTCTTCCAACGACTAGATTTTCCTTTCAATTCTCCTTTTCTGCTTCTTTTCCCACTTCGACCCTTCCTTGGTTTATGTGCCTTGTGCTCAGTTCATGCTTCTCCTTTCTTCCTTAGTTTCGCTTCCTTGCGTAACCAAGGGCCAATAGTTGGTGAAGAGAGTGGGATATAAGTCCCTCATTTATGTATCATAAGCCCATGCAGTACCATTTATGCACATCAAATCTTTGTCCTCCTTTTTTTTTGAAGAGAAAAGTAAAATAACCTCACACAAAAATAGTGAAACAACTTGCCTTCAATTAAAGGCTTCCAATTCTTTGAGACACACTAATCCATTGTTTTTTCAAAAGGACAGGGGTTCCTAAACTGACCAATGAGTTCAATCCCTGTCAGGGAGAAATATTTGTGTCAAGATGTTGAAGAAGAGAACTTCACTTCAGTAATGTTTGTTGCATGCTTGACAAAATAAGAGGGCACACGAGGAGATTTGGAGGTCTTGTGAAGGGAGGTGACTAGGTCCTAGAAGTCACATGAATCTATATAAGGGGCTAGAGGAGGCACCCTCTTCCCTCAGATCCACGTCCAAGAGGGACAAAGAAGTTTGGGGAGATCAACAACAGTGTCGAGGACCAGGGTTAGGGAGGGTCACGTGCTCAAATGAAAGATAACAAAGAGAACTAGTGAAGCACCAAATGAGATTTTATTAGCAAAAATATGATGAATGAATATTGAGATTAAGATCATTATTGGTCTGAACAATAAGGAAAATTACATTAATGTTAATTTAGAAAATCAACAATTAATTCTAGAGTCAAGTATAATCGAAAAGAGAAACATTATTTGCAATGGACAATATGAAATTAAGGAGATACAAGTAACAATTGATGATTGTAAATACATAACACAATTCAATGTGACAACTATGTATAAAAATGAGTTTGACATAATTCTCTATTCAATCTGGTTGGAAACATTGTGTACCTTCATCTTAAGAATGTAGAATTTTTCTTGACGTTCTCTTAGAAGAAGAAGAAGAAGAAGAAGAAGAAGAAGAAGATAACATTGCACGACGTTACAATGAATTCATGCTCATAGGATCCCTCATAAAAATACATTAAAGATATCTCAAAGATGATCCTTTAAGATAGTCATAAGTAATGTCAAACTTTCTCCTACCCAACACCTGGTGGTTAATTCCAAATAAATCACTTATTGAATTAAAGCACAACTGAGTAATCAACTAAACATGCAACGAAAGCATAAACAAGGAAACCAAATCATGTACACATGAACACATGAACACCAATATTTTTGGGTAGATACCCCTGGGAAAACCCCTAAGACAAATCCAATGCTGCAAATGATTTTATTATGCTAAAATCAAGGCTCCCGTAACAGGGATAATGGCCCACTCAGAGAAATACAAATGTAGACAAACCTAGCAAATTCTGGTCTATTATACAACCCAAAACTGCATGATTTTTTAGGTGTACATGACTTTCCTTCAAAAACCCATGTATGTACACAACTATATCCACTGAAACATGTGTACATGTAAGGAAGGACTATACAACAAGCTTTGTACGATGTGACACTTTCATGTGGCTTCCTCTGACTGAAACCCACATGTGTTTCCTTTGTTCTCTCTTCTCCTTGACCTGATTTGTAAATGGAAGTCCTTCTCGTACTATCCAAGATATCCTTGAATCAAATTCCTTCTTGAGGAATCCTCTCGAAAGAAAAGGTCATTATTTACTCTCAAGAATCTCAAGTGTCAAGTGTCTTCCCCCTTCACCCTAGCTTTTCTTTTATAATCGTGAGTTATAATCTATTTCTAATCTCCAAAGTGATTGACAGTTGAGATTAATTCTCACTCACTTGAGATTTAGAAACATGCTAATTACATTTAACACTTTCCTTAAATACTTCAATGATCTAATTACACAATTAATTAATAAAAACACTTTACTTTAATAATTCATTTAATTAAATTAAACTCACCAAGGTAGAAGGCTTTGGAGGATTTCCACACATCTAGACAAATAGACATGTGTGAAAATACATGTTTGATGCTACCACTAACATCAACACTCCCTCTTAGAAAGGAAAGTATTTTGAACCACTCCAAGTCTGCCTCTGAAGAATAAAAACTTCCCTTTCTTCAAGGATTTGGTCAGAATATATGTAACCTACTCATCTGTGGAAATATATTGGAACTTAACTACTCCCTTATGGATCCTATCTCGAATGAAGTGGTATCTAATCTCTATATTCTTGGACCTATCATGGAATAACGGATTCTCCAAGAGTTTGATACAACTCTGATTATCATAGTATATCACCATAGGCTCCAACTCATGATCAAGTAAAATTGTAAGAAACCTGCGAATAAAAATGGATTCATAGCTATCCATACTCGTTTCCATATACTCTGCCTCTGCTTAACTAAGTTCTACAAAAGTCTGCTTCCCGCTGAACCAAGTAATCACTGCCAATCCCAAACTTAAGCAACACCCCAGGGCGCTTTTTTTGTCTACTGCATTGCTTGCCCAATCTGAGTCTGCATATCCCTGCAACTCCACTCCATCTCCTCCAAGATATCTCAATACATACTCCATTGTACCTCTCAAGTACATGAACACGTGTTTTTTTTCTACCCAATGCACCTGGCTCAACTCCACCATGAACTAAATCAAGGTGTTCACAACAAAATAAATATATGGCCTGGTGTTGACCAAATAAATCAAGGACCCTATTAGCTTCATGTATATCCTAGGATCCACCAACTCTGAAGTCACCACCTTCTTCAGATTGGTAATCATAGATGCTACCATCGGTTTACAATCCTTCATCCCAAATCTCCTCAAGATCTATACTGCATACTTCCCTTGTCCAAGGAAGATCTCTCTCGATACCTGACATACCTATAACTCCAAGAAATACTACATCAAGCCAATGCCCTTCATCTCAAACTCACTCACTAAATCTGCTTTGCACCCTATAATAAGATCCTCTACACCTATGAGAAATAAATCATCAACGTACAAAACCAAGATCAGTGGATCTGACCCAACAAGTATGAAGTACAAGTTAGGATCCGTCTCACTCTTTGTAAAGCCCATACTTTGCAAGTATCTGACAGTCCTGTAATACCACGCCCTGGGTTCCTTTTTGAGTTCGTACAAGGCTTTCTTAAGCCTACACACATGATTTTCCCTCCCATGTACCTAAAATCCCTGAGGTTTATCTATGTATATTTCCTCCTCAATGATCTCATTGAGGAAAGTTGTTTTCATATCCATTTGATGTGTCCTCCACCTCATAATTGTAGCAATAGAAATAACAACTAGAATAGAATCATATATGATGACTGGAGAAAATTTCTCCTCATAGTCCACTCCCTCTTTCGAGGAGAAACCTCTCGCCACAAAACTCGCTTTGAACTTCTTGATACTACCATATACAACATGCTTGATCTTGTAGATCCACCTGGAACTCACAACCGACTTCCTCTCCATTCTTAGCACTATGCCCAAAATACCATTCCTCATAATAGAGGCGTACTCCTCTACCATTACATCCCACCATACCTATTGATCTACTGCTTCCTAAAAAATGGAAGTCTCAACAACAATGATGCTACTCATAAGCGCCAGATAGTTTGGAAACTTCTTCATACACCTGTGCTCTCTGACTGCACTTATAGGAGCCTCACCATAATCCTTCAATGTCTACAATAGCCATTTGGGTCTCCTGATAGGACTGAAAGAGGATAACTCCTCCTCCTCACCTGAAGTCTGAATTGTTGACTGTTGCTCATCCTTCGGAGCCTGCTGCTCCTCATTCTCTATCATTGTTGATGACTATGAGGATCTCGTAGATTTCAGGTTCTCCTTGAACTTAACATATCTACTCACAATTTTCTTCCTCTACATTGGAATGAAGATCATGTAAGCCTTTGAGGTATCATTGTACCCCACAAATATACCCTTATGTCCTGAAGGATCCAACTTCATCCTCTTCTCTACAGGAACATGGATGTAAATTGGACAACCAAAGATCCTCAAATGACCAATCTATGGCTTCAGTCCTGATAATTCCTCCTCTATAGTCTTATCCCCCAATATCCTGTGAGGACTCTTGTTATGCACATACATTGACATGTTACATGATTCTTCCCACAAAAACATAGGAAACTCCTAACCATGTATCATAGCCCCAGTTGAACCGATGATGAAGCGATTATTTCTCTTCACGATCTCATTATGTTGAGCATTGTATGAGAATATCAGCTCCCTCTTGATCCATACCTCCTTGCAAAAATCCTTAAATTCATTGGAGGTATACTCTCCCCCATTATCCGACCTCAATACCTTGATATTCTTACTTGTCTGGTTCTATACCTGAGCTCTAAACTCCTAAAACCGAATGAATACCTCATTCTTTGTCTTCATAAATAAGATCCATGTTTTCTTGGGAAAATCATCAATAAATGTCACATAGTATGACGATCCCTATAATGATGCTACTGAAATCGTCCCACTCACATCTGAATGGATAAGATCCAAGATCCCCTTGGACCTACTCTCATTGCTAGGAAAATCATCATTGATGTTCTTTCCAAGTTCACACCCTTTGCACACTCCCTGTTGCTCAATATTGAACTATGGAAGACCTGTAACAATCCCCCTCATAATTGTCAATTCCCTGTAGTGTAGGTGTCCCAACCTCCTGTGTCACAACTCACATAGATTTTCATTTTCGTGTACCAAATCTTGAATAGGTTTTCCCTGCAACCTGTACAAAGTGCCATCTCTAACCCCAATGACCACTGTGTTGTATAGGATAGCTTTCTCTGGACGTATGAGTACCTACCCTCTATGAAAAGTGATGACAAAACCTCATTCCTCCATCACTGAGACTGAAAGAAAATTCTTCTTCAAACTTGGTACGTAAAGCACATCCTTGGAATCTAATGAACCCCTTGACTCGAGTGGGAACATAATTGTTCCCTCTCCATTAACTGCATGCTTGGAATCGTCACCAAGTTGCACATGGGCATATGAGTCACTCTCCTTCAGATTGGGAAATAGTGCATGTGCTTTTGTCATATGACGAGATGCACCATTGTCCAAGAACCAAGCACTCCTCATAGTTGTGATGGTAGAAAGGGAAGAAACCAGTGAGTAATCCTTCTCAAACTTCACTACAAACTCTTTAATCTATGTCTTTGTTGATGATGTTTTCTACGTCTTTATGTTACCCTTCTTCTTCTTCTCCGGACATTGAGATGCATAATGTCCATTCTTATGACATGAGAAACACTTGATTTTACTCAATTCCTTCTTCTTCCCTAGCTATGACGATCCTCCATCACTATTATCCTTCTTGCTAGAACTCTTTCCTTCGTCCTTCTTCGTCTTATTGACAAGAGTCAAGTTATAACTACCTCCTCACTTGTTTCTCTTAGATTCCTCCTGAGTCTCTTCTTGGATGCAATCATCCCAAAGTATATGCTAATTTGGGAGATTTTCCTGAGCGCAAACTCCTTTGAAAAATGGTTCCAAAGACTTGGAAAGACCATTCAATACCACATTCATGAGCTCTATGTCCTTCGTTTTCTCCCCTATGGTTGCAATTTTATCATGCACCTGTGTGATATTCATGAGATAGCTGGTAACATTATTCGATCTAGACATCTGCATCAATCTAAGTTTATTCCTTAAGACCATATTCCTATTCATGTTCTTGCTCTAGAATAAACTTACCAAGGCATCAAACATATCTTTTTCCACCTACTTCTCGGTTAGGTGAGGGATTAGATGATCCTTCACGGAAACTAGGAGAACCTTCTCTGCTTTGATGTCCTTCTTTTTGTGAACTTCCAAAGATGTTAGATTTCTCGATGGAGTAACTATTTTATCCACTAACTCCCAAAGGTCATACTCCTTAAATATCAAAATTACTCTTGTTTTCTAAGATAGGAAGTTAGATGCTCCATCCAATCTGTCTTCAACTCTCAATGGTGTTGTTTTCATCCCTAAGACCTGATAACATAGCTTGGAAAATAACTCGCTGCTGAAAAATTGTCCATGTTCTGACTTGTACGCGCCTGTCACAACTGGACCCCCGCGTATGTATGCGACTGTGCTCACTGCAACCCATGTATGTACAAAACTCTTACCACTATAACCTGCATATACATGGTTGTGCTCAAAGCCTCTCGCATATGTACACAATTTTTTTTTCTATGGCCCACATACACCTTAGTAAACCTACAAAAGAACTTAGTCCTGCCTCAGTATAATTGTTTACCTGAAATATGTATTTCAATTTCCGCCTGTTGGTTATGGATCTCCTATGGATCTGATATTTGGCTTCCCCTCAGAGCATGTTCTCTAATACCATGTCAAAATTTCTCTTACCCAACACCTGGTAGTTAATTCCAAGTAAATCCCTTATTGAATTAAAGCACAATTGAGAAATCAACTAAACATGCAGCGGAAGAATAAACAAGGAAACCAAATCATGCACACATAAACACCAATATTTTTGGGTAGATGCCTCTGAAAAAACCCTAGAGGGAAAATGAGTGCTAAGAATTATTTTATTATGCTAAAATCAAGGCTCTCGTAATAGGGATAATGGCCCACTGAGAGAAATACAACTACAGACAAACTTGGTAAAGTCTAGTTTGTTGTATAGCCCAGAACTGCACACTTTTGAGGTGTACGCGGCTTTCCTTCAATAAACCTACATATGTACGCGACTGTCTCCACTAAAACCCGCTTACATGTGCAAAATTATTGTATGGAAAACTTTGTACGACGCGACACTTTCTTGTGACTTCCTCTAACTGAAACCCACCCGTGTTTCCTTTGTTCTATCTTCTCCTTGACCTAATATCTAGATGGAAGTACTTCTCCACCTATCCAAGATCTCCCTGAATCAAATTCCTTCTTGATCCAATCCCCTTGAAATAAAAGGTCCTTCTCTACTCTCAAGAATCTCGAGTGTCAAGTATCTTCCTCCTTCACCCTAGCCTTTCTTTTATAATCACGAGTTATAATCTATTTCTAATCTCCAAAGTGATTGACGATTGAGATTGCTTCTCACAATCACTTGAGATCTAGAAACATGCTAATTACTTGTAGCATTTTCCTTAAATAACTCAATTAAGTAATTACATAATTAATTACTAAAAGCACTTTATTTTAATAATTCATTTAATTAAAGTAAAGTCACCAAGGTAGAAGGATTTAGATGATTTCCACACATCTAGACACATAGACCTGTGTGGAAATACATGTTCGATGCTACCACTAGCATCATAAAGTACAAACGATGCAACACGAATTTGAAAAGGTTATCACATATAAAGACAAAGAAATGTGTTGCCTTAAGAATCATAGTCAAAACTTGATCACACATATTAAGACGTTAAAAAGTGAAAAGAATTTGCAACAAGAAATGTTGGAGAAACTTACCAACAAAGAATCAATGATCGACAAAGAAACAATGACCAACCCCATTGAAATAAAGAAGCCATTGGATGTAAAAACCTAAACCTTGGAAAAAGGAAGTGGCATAGATCCAATCAAAATATTATCAACCAATAAATAATCAGAAGTATCGAAAGATGGAGGTTTGAAAAACAAGATACATGGTACAAGGATGCCTTATCGTCATCATAATTATAAAAGTTGTCATATTATTCAACTAACTATCCAAAGATTAAATTACTATGAAGAGCTAAGGGAAGATCCTATTATATTGAAGAGAAATTCAAGTGTGGAATCTTATAATTTCCCAAATCACATAAGTCATTGCCACACATTTCTGTAGAAAACTAAATTTGGGTGGTCTGACTCTTTCACAATAAGACAATTCTACTCAACACTTCATAACTCATATTGTCTTGTATCATCAACCATCACAACTTCAAGAAAAGAGAATCATGAGAATTGATTACAAGCCAGAAAAAAGACATAACCTTTTCCATAAAATATGTGAGGACAAATCATCTTGAAGGGATAGCCAATTTAGTAAACATAATATATAAATAAATATCAACAATAAATAATAATAATAAATAATGAAAATAAATAAATTGGCAAATCTTATATAAACATGACCTATCAACCAATGTGACTAATCAATGCTATAAAACATGGAATTGTAAATCATCTCTCATATTTTTATATTCAATATAATATTTTAATCTCTATGGATTCTTTTATGTTATCCTATTTATTTTGGATATTCAACTTATGAACCAAGTTGTTCATGTAATAACCAAGAAATGAACTTTGTTCATTTCAGTTTTGGCCAAATAACACTAAATTTGCAAATAAGTCCATTATCTTTGTAAAATGATGATTGCTTTGCTTTGTCCTTTTCTATAGCAATA
>SNQJ01S0067753.1:39342-74440 GCA_010110895.2 Picea sitchensis | reverse complement strand
TTCCAAATAGTACCCCTACCCCTTCTTTTATAGGCTAGAAGGAGCTAGGGTTTTGGACGAACTCTCGGCCATGCATGGCTAGGAGTTCCAGTTAACTGACCCAAAGCTTTTCGTCCCGTCGGAAACATTCCTGTTTTTGTGCTTTGTTAGGTAAACGTGGGTTGTAGTGGGCCAGCCAGCGTTCCAACGCGTGCAGTAGTAGGCCTGCCAGCGTTCCAACGTGCCCAGTAATGGGTTAGGGCACGGGTTACTTAATTTAAGAGGTTTTTCAAGGTTTTATTCAGCATGGCTTTGGAAATGAAGAGACATGAGTTGGCCTGATGCAAGGTAAGCATGTGTGGTGCAATTTAGGGTTATAACACACATTTCCACCTCATTTGTACCTTCTGTCAGAGTGATTGGATGAGAGATATTCAGAGGAGATTTGGAGATTCCGGGAGAATGAGGCAGCCAATTCAGGACCAGCAAGCTTCAGGTTAGTTGTCTTATCGTCTTGCATAGAATTAGGTTTTCTATTTTTGGGCAGGGCTTGTACAGAGGGCCATACAGGAGGTTTTGTGGGTGTGGGCCCCTCAGTGCGCAAGCGATCGGGAAATATACGCGCATGGGTGCACGCCTGTTTTGTGGATATCCGCACGCGGGGGTGCCCTAATGGGGGAAATAGACACGCATGGTATTGATGGGGGAACTGGTAGTATCAGAGGGGAAAGTTGTGATGAGTTCGATGAGGATGAGAGATTTCTTGCTCTTGGGTGTTGCAAATTTGAGATTGTACTCCTGAAGGATAACGATCCATCGAGTAAATTTACCATTAATTTTCCGACGAATGAGCAAGTATTGCATGAGGTTGGAATTTGCTATGACTTTGGTTGTGCGAAGAAGAATGTAATGGCGCAGTTTCTGGACTACGAGGACGACTGCAAGGGCTAGTTTCTCTTCATGATTATACTTCAAGGGTGGCCCTGAGAGGTTTTTACTAATGTAGTAAATGACATGCTCACAATCATCATCTCCTATTTGAACAAGAAATCCTACTACTGAGACGGTTGATACTGATATGTAGAGGATATAGTCATGATTATAGTCAGGTGAACTAATTAAAGGGGGCGTTGGAGAGTGAAATTTTAAGATTGTCGAAATATTTTTGGGCATGTTCATCCCAGTGGAATGGGATGTCATGGCGTAGTGAGCGAAGGAAACCGTGTGCTCGAGTGGCATAGTCTGGGACAAATCGCCGTAAAAAGTTAGCTTTTCCTTGTAGGCTCTGGAGTTGGCGTAAATTCTAGGGGGGTGGAATTTTTGTGATGGCCTGGACTTTGAGGGGATCCATGGTAATACCACTTTGGGAAACAATGATTCTGAGGAGGCACCCGACAGTGATGCAGAACACGCAATTGAGGGAGTTCAAGCGGATGTTGTATTGATGACACCTTTGGAAGATGATTCATAAATCATCAAGATGTTGAGTGCATTTTTTGGATCGAGCTGTGAGGTCGTCCATGTATGCGAGGATGATATGAGCCAGATCATGAAAAATGTATGTCATAGCCCATTGGAAAGTTGCGACAACATTTTTTAGGCCAAAAGGCATGACACGATACACAAAAGTACCCCAAGGGGTGGTGAATGCGATCTTGTATTGATTAGATGGATGGATTTGGATTTGGTTATAGCCATAGAAACTGTCCATGAAGGATAAAGACTCATGGCTTGCGCAATCATCGATAATTTGATCGATGAAAGGCATTGGAAAGTTGTCTTTGGGACAGGCGCGACTGAGATCGTGAAATTCTGTGAATACACGGATGGTGCCCTATTTTTTCTTAACGAGTACAGGGTTGGAGACCCATGAGGTATAGGCGATGGGGTAGATGAACCCAGTAGCACGTAATTTTTCAATCTCGGCTTTGATGGCCACTGCTTTGGATGGATGTAGCAGTCGTTGTTTTTGGCGAACCGGTGTGATATCAGGCCAGGTGTCTATGCGATGTTCGACAATAGAGGGATCAAGGCCAGGCATCTTTGTGTATGACCAGGAAAAAATATCCCGGTACTCTTGGAAGAGGGCTTTGTAGGCAGTGATTTCTTCAGGAGTGCATGTGGCGCCAATGGTGATTTCCTTGACGACTCCATTTTTTATGGAAATATCGATTTTGATGGTAGGGGAAATGTTGGCCATGTTGCCTTCTTCAAAAGCATCAGGGGAAAGGATAGAGTTGTTGAACCAGTTGATATGCCCTGAAGGGATAAAATCCTTGGTTTCAAATGCGTATATGGGGTGTTGTTTAGGAGGCGTGAAGGATTCCTGTGAAAGGAAGAGCGCTCTGTGGTGTAGCGCATCCAATGGGTAGTCGAGGGTGGTTAATTCCTCGAGTATGTCCTCGTCACAGTGGAATTGTTGGGAATACAAGGGATCTAAAAGAGTGATATTAGTGACTGTCACCATGTGGTTATCTTCTGGTGGTGAAGAAGAAGGAGGGATGATGCAATGAGATTGCGATGGTTCACTCGTCATAAACCAAATATCGAGATATTGAGGGTTATAAATGGTAGTTGGGCGTAAAATTTCCATGGGGAAATGAACGGGAGAATTGGGGGGATTTGGGGGTAAATCCTAGTATAAGTCATCCAAGAACTATGGTGGAGTAGGGAGTGCTTCTGGCTTAGGAGAAATAATATGAAGAATCTCTAGTGATGGGTGAGAGTTAATCATCAATTCTGTAGGGGGTGTAGGAGTTTGAATGAGGGTCACTTGGCATTGCCTATATTCAATGATCATAGGACATCGATATGTGAAATGATCTAGGGATTCACAGAGAGAGCAAGAGCATATCATACATTCGTTGACTGAGGTTGTGAAATAATGGATGTCAGTGACAGGAGTTGGGGTCGGTGTGTGCTGAAAGCTCTGGCGTATAGCTATTAGTGTTTTTTGGAATTGAGGTAACACTAGACAGTGGTGTGTGTAATGGCCATATTTTGAACAGATGGCACATGCGAATTTGGTTCGCTGTCCTTTGTTACTTGTGTTCTGTGAGATAGCGAAAATACTGGAGGAAGCGATGAGCGGTGGTGGTGCTCGAGGGAGTTGGATGAGATTACATAACTCAGGGAGAGATGGGAATTTTTTGGTGGGGTGTCCATCTTTCTCACATAGCATGCAAGGAGGTTGGATGCATGGGGGAAGTGGAGCTGTGGGCTACTTCTTCTTTCGCCTGCCCCCAGCTGTAGCAGGGGGGTTAGTGGGTGGGGGTGTAGGGGATATGGTGGGAGTGAGTATGGGAATCTGCATCGGGATTCCTTCTGTTTGGGGGGGGATGGATGGTTGAGGAACCATCTCAGGTGGATTTAAATACAAAACTAGGATTTCTAGTACCATATTAGGAAGGGTAAGTGTTACAGTGACCTAGAAAGCCTGTACACCTGGTGGTGGGTAAAAGAAAGGGATTTGAGTAATGTCTTGGGGAACTGTTTCCCAAACTGGGATATGGCCTTGGAGTGAGGTGAAATCGTGAACTAGTGAAGTCGATGAGTTCGCAGGAGACTCTTGAGGGAGGAGCTCTACGACTAGTGGGATGTCAGATATAAGAGAAGCATCACTGGGAGGAAGGGTATCCTCAATCTCAGTTTCTTTGGATGAGACAACACATACCTTATTGGAAGGATGAATGAGTGATGGTGCACCATGGTAAGTTCCTAACAAGGATGGGTATTTGAAAATTCTGGGCCCAATCTCGATGAGTGGGTATGCCTCAGGATAAGTGTGGATGAAAGGGAGAATGTTATCGATGTTGGCAGAAGGGTTAGGCTCATAATTTGAAACTTGATCAATGGTAATGATCTTCCCATTATGGGGGAACATCATGGTTCGAAAGACGAAAGAGGCAATTTCCTTCATAGCGTACATGTAGCTACGACCGAACAAGATATTATAATTGAGTGCGACATCAATAACTTCAATGTCGATGAGAATGGTCTTGCCCCCAAGTTCTATAGGGACATTTTGGAAGAGCCCTTCGGGAGAAGATGGTCGTCTTTCATAATCTCTTAAGGTAATGACAGATGGTATGAGTTCGGGGGAACCAAGTTTCTGCCATACAAACTGGGACATGATGCATGTGGACGCACCTTCATCAATGATGCACCGATGAACTGTAATGTTTCGAATTTTAACGGGGATTTGAAAAGTGATGAGAGCAGGGAGGTGAGGTTCTCCACTATTGAGATCAAATGTGATGAGTTGAGTATCTGCAGGGTCGACTGCCCCCAAGGTGGAAAGTAATAACTTCCACTAAGTGGGACAAGTTTGAAGTACTTCTAAGACTGACATGGCAACCGAAGATTGTACCAAGTCATTGACCAAATTGTAGTTATGAGTCGCCCTAGCCTGAGGGTTGTGGATATTCCTGGGTAATGGGATGCAAGGGATGAGAAGAGGCATTTTAGGGTGAGGGATCATAAAAGGGGATCCCATTGGTGGTGGGATTGTTTCTGGGGGAATGGGAAGAGACTCAAAGGGTGAACGGTATTGATGACTACATGTTTGTAGAAGGACTTCTTCCTCACTAGTGAGGAGGATAGTACGATCTACGAGATTTCTTGGATTGAGATATTGTCCCAACTGTGGTGGGGTAGGCTGCATGTCATGTTGGGTGTTCATCACTCCTTGGTGTGGAATGGGATTTTGCAGCATGGTTGGGGGTGGTTGTTTCACGTATTGTTGTGGGGCCTACTGAGGGACAGGCGGAGTTGGAGGATCTGGTCCATTCACTGAGTCTTTCATCTGTTTAAAATCAGCGATTTGGGGGAAATGATGAGTATAATGACCAAACTCATTGCAAAGGGCATAGGGGAAGTTGGTTTAGAGGTTATTGTTATTTTTCCCTTGGCTTTTGTTGTTGTTTCCCCCCTGGGGGTTCTGATTCCCTTGATTCTGGTTGCCCCCAGTAGGTTGGTTATGTTGGGGGTGATTTCTTCTTTGACCTGGGTTGTTATTGTTCCGATTCTTTCCTTTATTTTTGGCATTATTCGATTGATGGGTTGGATTTCCCATATTCATCTGTTCAAAATTTTGATATTGCTGAATGGGAGAGGGTTGAACAAAATTAACCCCAGCGTGAGGGTGTCCTGGTGGTGGATCCATGGACTGTGGAGGGCCAGGAAATGGAAAGTACATATTATGTTGTGGTAATGATCCATAAGGTACATAGGAAGGCATGGCGCTTTCGCTAGTACTTAGAGTATAAGCTGAGGTAGAGGGAGTACCAGAACTTGTTTGGATAGGTGGGTGTATTGTGGGTGTCGGCGATGGCCCACTTATGGGTGGAGGAAGGGAAACAGGGTATGGTTGTTGATAAGGGGGTGGAGGATAATAAGGGGTTCCTCCATATGCCCATGGATATTGAGGTGTGCCATACATTGGTGGTTGTTGGGGTTGTGGATTGTGGTGTGTGGTGGTACCAATAAATCCGTCTGGTGAGTGAGACATCCCAGGCTTATCTTGGCCAAATGGCACTGGTCTTGGGAGATTAGCGAGTACTATATACAAGTATCTTGATTGTGAATAGATGAGGTTGTATTGTTGAGCCTTACTGATGGCTTCTTCTTTTGATTGAGAGAAGGTGGAAGCCACATCTTTACTAAGGAGAGAGACAAGTGATCTGAGAAACCAATCGAGACATTGTTGTTTGGTGGTTTCTGCTTTGCACAAACTACGCCGTCGACGCCACTTGTGAATGTGATCAGCGATATGTGTGGCTGAGGTTTGTTTAAAATCAGAAAATAGTTCAAGACCATTGTCATGACGGATTGGTAATTGGAAGAAGGTAAAAAATGCTTTGGCCAGGGATTCGAAAGTTGCATGGGACCCTGATTTTTCGTCTACATACCATTTGGCTGATGGGCCAGTGAGTTTGCGTTGAAATAATCATAGTCGGATGGAATCATCCATGATGTTGTTGGAAGAGCACCATAAGTGGAAAGTCATGACATGGTTAGCAGGGTCATCTCCTGCTTTTCCTTCAAACTTGGGGATATCTGAAGGTAGTTTGGTAGGCATTGCAGGCCATGTGGGGTCATGCAATATAGGATAATTTGTGAGTTTTCTTAGATCTGGTATGTTGAGAGAGGCTAAATATGGCATCTGGAGTGGTGGTGGAGGATTAGTTCCAACCATGGTGTGAGTGTTTTGTGAACCTGACCCTTGAGGGGGACTACGTGGGTTTGCACTTCCCCCTTGAGAGGAAGTTGGCCCCCTTCTTCCATGTGAAGGAGAGAAAGTGGGTGGTGGACCTTGGGAATGGGACCCAAGTAAGGTGGAACCAATAAAAGAAGATCCCAAGACAGTGGCACTCACAGGGGTGTGAGAAGGTGGGGCGGGTGGGTTGGTGAGACTAGGAACTCCCCCTAGAATAGGAGGGAGATTTAGCAAGCATCTAGAATGACGGGGATTTTTGTGGGTCCCCTATGATGTCTGACTAGCTAAGTGAATGTGTGTGAATGGTGATGAAAGCAATAAATGAACAAGAGCCTTTGCTGCAATTTTTGAACTTTACACAATATATATCCAAATCAAATGTAATAAGAAGTGCATCATACATAAAGTGTTTTGATAAAGAATAATATATGTGGATAGGTGGATTTTGTCCACACGGGGGAACAAAGAAAACAAATTCTCATGTCTTAAAAGATGTAACGTCCTTCCTCTCAAATAGCATTGGACCTTCCAATAGTACTCAACAGTGGGGTCTGAAGCCACCAGAAGAGGGACTAGTGAAGAATGAAGTAATCAGTTATAATGAGGGGTAGAGAGTGCATATCCCAAAAGAGCTGGCGATATTTCCCAATAGCCACACAAAATCCGATCAAGATGCAATTGCAGCCCACAATTGTCACCTGGGTAGATGTCCTAAAATTTAGTCACTAGATACCTCGGTCAAAGTGCGACATTTAGATTTTCGGCCTNCGGGATGGATCCCGTCCAAGAGGTGGGTGCCTCAAGGGGGGACACACAAAACAACCGGACCTCGGCCTTCAACCCTTCATGGGTATCTCCCTGCCTTATGGTGTTAGGAACACTTGACTTGGAGGATTTAAAGTTCCCTATTTGACAACTTCTATTGTTTTGAAAATATGAGAACCAGATAATAGGGAGTTATTTGGATGCCTATCCCTAAAATCCTACCTAGACTAAAATATTTCTTTTGGCACCTCCTGTAGAGGAAAACTTAGTGAGTTTTTAGAAAAAATTTAGATGTGGTTGTTTGAGAGATTGGGGTGTGATCCAACCTCGTTGAAATTAAGTGGGAGTGGATATTTTCTTCATGAAAAGGGTGGGGTGTTCTTAGAATCCCTTTGGAGGAAACTTACTTCAACCTCCACGTTTCGAGATGAAAACTATGTGAGTGAGAAGTGACTTTGTGTGTCAACAAGTGAAAGTGTGCCAATTTTTTAATAATTTAGGTGTCACCTTGCTACATGTGGACTTCGCTTGGTCCTTACAAGTGTTGATTACCTAAGTTATTATGTGTCATTGGTACAGCCTTGCGGAATTCAAAATTCCCTAGGAAACTAGCATGTAGACATGTGGGTCCTTTACTATTCCTTTGACTCCATGATGTGATTTAATATAATAAATATTTGAAACTATCCTAGATTGTGATCATGTGGGAATGTATGGGCCCATTACAAAACCTTTAAACTTACCTAGTAATTTAATCTAAGAAAGTAATTTTCAACACAATCCTATCTTTGTAGCATGTGGGCATGTATGGGCCCGTTACAATCTTGAGATGTGTTTGAAAAATAAACTAAGAGCAGTCACGAGGGGGTTGTTGTCCTCTCCTAAAGGTTTAGTCTTTTTAAGGGAGATGAAATTGTCCTACAACCATTTTCTGATTCTCAAGGTCTCTTTGAAGCGTGAGAGAAGAGCATACTCAACAATTGATATCCAATTTCTGGTCCCAATGTAAGTTTTATGTGATTACAAATGATTCCAACTTATACTCTTAGTCAAAGCAGGCCATCCATGTGGAAAAATGAAAGAAAAATAGGGAATAATGATTTTAAATCCCCTAAGTGCCTATGTGTTTTGACTAATCCCTTTATATGGAGAAGGAAATAAGTGTTGTGCAGGTTACAACATGCATGGAATCATTTCTAAGTAGGCTAGTGGTCTTCCAAAAATTACAAAAAGGCTTACAATGTGTATTTTTTTGCATAGGTGCGCGGGTCTCAGAGTAGATAGAGGCGCACTGGGTGCCAATGCGCGAACTAAAAAATACTTTTGGGCACAGGTGTGAAGAAGGCGCTGAGTAATACAATGATTTTGGTGCACGATGTGCAACTGTTGGCCAATAAACCCGTACACAACTGTCACACGGTCGTGAAGAAAATTCCAAATGAAATTCTCTCAACTCAGCGTTAAATTTGATGTTTTGTAGGTTGGCTTGGGCCTTTTATGGCACCTGTAGGTTAAATAAATAGAAAGAAGAGATAAAATAATCCAAATGTGGTAGGAAATTGATACCTTTCCCCAGTGGAGTCGCCAATCTGTTGCGCCTCTTTTATCACCTGAATGAGCAAAACAAAGGTGCTTACAAGCTTAGTTGGGTTAGCTAAGCATGACAACAGTGAAGGAAAGGGTTAGAAAAATAAACATAAAATACTAAGCTAAGAATTAAACTAGGAAATGAAAGAACAACTAAACTATTGTGCATAAGGACATAAGAACAAGAAACAAACAAGACTCATGTCACCAATGGAAAGGATTGTATTAGTGAAAATAAAACACCGAGAAGAAAGGGGACTTTGGGTCCCTTCTTCCTCCAAGGGAGGGCTCTTGAACCCCCAAGATTAATCTCTTCTTACAACTTGAAAACTTGAAAGAAATGGTGAAAGAATCTCAAGCTAACCCACTCAAAAGGTGATGTAGATTGCCCAAATGGAATGGTGCTAGTATGCTCTTGATGAGAAAAGAGGATTCCCCAAGAGAATAGCAGCATCATAACCTTACAAATAAATTCCTTGAAAATGTAGTGCACCCATGGCTTTGTTTTATAGCACCACTTTGAGGTATTGTGCAACTAGATTTTAGTGTGAAAAGGGGTTGTTTAGGGTACCTTTAGGTCTTTAACCAGCCAGCCAGCCGGATCCAACCGAGATTTGGATGTCAAATTGACTTGGAAGCTTAACCAGAAGTGGGTGGGAGGCCGACCAACCTCATAAATGCGTCGTTCTCAGGTGTGCCTGGCTTTTAGCGTCCATATTCATGCATCATGCACATGTGTGTTTTTCCTCTATTTATGGACGACACATGTGCACGTGTGCCTTGTTTAGTCATAACGCATCTTGATTTTATAACTGGTTGTATAGTTTTGGACCTTTTGGAAATGATTTTTTGGTAATTTTTGTCCATGGGCGGACTCATAGCTATTTGAAGATGTTGGATTCCTGTAACCATTTGCAGACGAAATTTTAGTGATAACAATAGATAATAGTAGGAAAGGGTTCTTTTGTTCTTGTAGGATCGAATTCATGAGGGGGCTTCTTGGATTGGAGCTCAACCATTGGAGTGGCGAGGAAGAATGTAAGAAATAAGGTACACACACATTTTCTCCTTCTCTCTCAACCCTCCCACAAGAAAATAGAATGGTTTGCTAGGAGGATGTTAATGTCCACTTGTTAGAGTCTGTCTCACTTGTAAGGAGCCTAATCGATGGGAACTCAACCTATCTACAAGAGGATAATTATCATAACACCCAGGTACTATAGGCACGTCTCACTTCCAGTCACCTTTATAGCCACTTAGGAATGGCCACTAAGGATACCACCTCACAATCAATGACCGGGTGAACAGTCACAAGTCCAACCACATGTAAGGGAAGGCTAACTATGCCTGAAGTTTCGAAGGAGTTACCTCACATACAGATGTGGCACCAAAAAACCTGGGTATGCGTAGTGTTGAGGGGTATGGATTCCCTTCAACTCAACGACCTTTCTATTTTTCCTTGATGTATTTAATTTGGGATAGGGTTTTGTGTGCCCGTTTAGACCAACTTGACATCTATTTATATGCTACAAGACATAGAAGTGTTTTGTCTTGGTAACTTATAGCCTGTTCCATGAAAATATCCTTTCGAAGCTTGTTCTTGCCATACTCTTCTAAGAATTCATCCTTTAGAAGCATCACTACTTGGGTGGTGTCTTTGTAATAATCAACATGATGTCTAATAGTTCAAATCTCACTCTTCATTAACTTATCTTCTGTCTCGTCCTCTCTAGCTCGGTCAATGGTGGAATGGGATATGGCCATCCCTTCCCCAAACAACTCACAAACATTGGCCTTTTTAGTGTCCAACAAAGTCTCTGCAATGGTTATGACCATAGTACTATTGAGAGTGAGATTTCTCTTCCACCTAGTTCTCTTTACCACTACTTATCTCTTTCGGTCATATGTTATAGTCTTAATATGTGCTACCTCATCTAATAGCTCTAGTATTTGTTGGTCTCCTCGTGATAGTACATATCCTATGCTTCCTAGAGTATGGTAATGTTCCAGGATATGTTTCTTTCCCTTATCATATGTTAGTGTTTAATCACTTAGTGTTCCCATCTCCTTACATGCTACCTTCTCATCGCTTGGTTATGTGGGTGGTTGTTATGTTTTGTTGGTTTGCCATGTTCATGTTTTTGTGGGTACCTATTTTGTTTTCTCAAGAGATGAAGTGTTTTTTGGAACAATTTATTTTGGTACTTTTGGTGGCGTCACCTCCTCAGGTAAGGATTTGATTGGGGTTCCAGCCTCTATTTCTCCACTTGCTGGAGAAATACTTTCTTCCTCATTCTCATCGTCTTTACCTACAACTTCTCCAAACAGTTCCACATGGTCTCTATTATTTTCATTATACTCCCTCCCAAATGTGGTATATTTTGAACTATGTTATTCAATTTCACTTCCACCTTCATCTTCTTGAGACTTCTCTTCTTTGGGTGGTTGTGACTCCAATTCTGATTGAGTTGTGAAATTTTCCATTGTTCTTGTTTCCACCAATGTCTCTTTTGGTTGTGGCTCCTCGGGTAGAGATCCTCCTTTCACATATGTGATGGAATGAATTATAATTGGACCTCTTGAAGTGTCAACATCATCATTTTCATCATCATAGATCATTGTCAAATATACAACTTGGGATTAGAAATTGTTGTGGATGGTACCTCTTGTAAACCCTCACATGATATGATTGGTTGTGGAAACCCTCCTTGTACTTATTTTGTGTTAATTTCATGTTGAGTAATGAATCCATCTAATGTCATTCCTCCTAGAGGGATCTCTTCAACCTCTCCTGCATTTACTCCTTTGACCTCCCTTTGTTTTTCTAGCTCATCAACTTCCCTATTTTCTTAAGTTTCATGAGCTATTCTTTCAACTTCTACTTGGAGTCTTTTTTATTCATCTCTCCTTGCTTCTTAAAATTCTCTTTCCCTTTCATCCTGTTGTTCCAGAGTCTGTACTTAAGGCTTGGAAGTACAATGTCTAGGCATTCGAAAGTGAGTAAGGGGTAAAGAAGAAGAAATGTCAACCTTCGGCAAGGGAAGCTAGGGATGATTTCTGGGTTGGTGTTGTCTAGCTTCCAACTGTTCCTAGATGTTTATATCTCATTACATCGCTGCCCATGAACGTTCAAGTTCAACTTGGGTAGTGGTTGTTTTAAGAATAGTATCAAAAAGATTTAAGGCAATATGTGTTTGATCTGATAGTCTGGGTTCGATATTAGGTTGTCTTGTTACAGGGACAGTCATAGAGGAACATAATGATAAGAAAATCTTAGAGGAATTTTAGGTGTTGTCTCAATTTTGGTTGTATAAAGGAGAGTTTACAGTTCTAGTAGTGAAAATAGGGTGCAAACCAAAGGCCCTTTCCCGTAACTGAGTTATATTTTAATAGAGATGTATGAAATGGGAGAAAACATTAAGTTGTCTATCATGTAAGGATCCTATCAAGGGAGAATATCACTTATAAACAGAAGAAGAAAAAGGTAAAGAAATAACCCAATGAAGCATAATATATATATAGAAATCTAAAGTGTTGACTGGTCTTATACCTGTTGATAGTTGGTACAGAGGAAAAATAGTAAACAATATAGAAAACTAGAATTCATTCATTATAGTAGAGGTTGTACTAAATTATAGCGAAGCATTCATTAGATACATATATGAAATGAAATGAAATATGAGATACAAGGAAACAAACTCATAACACATTTGTGAAGGAATTGAGAATCTTCAGATTTGCTTTATATTAACTCTCAAGATAGAAAACCTCTATTACAATCGACCCAAAAAGGTCCAGCCCTTGTTCCTTCCTTCTATTGTATATTTATACAGATTTACATATGATGGAATCTCAATCATTCTAGAATTTTCAGTTACAACAAAAGGAGATCAATCGTTTCATTTGTTTATCTCTGTCTTTATTTTGTACCAGAAGCTTGCCCTCTCGCATGCTCGGTACAAGTGACACATCTTTCCACTAGCCGAGATATCAACCTTGACGGTTCTGCTTGACAATTGGCCTCAAAAGACTAACGATCTCGGGCTAATTGTGGTAACCTTTCTTCCATCTGTCGGTCTAGGATGTCAATAGCGCACAATTGCACACTTGGTTTAATCATACATTTATCTATTTGAACTATGTCTACCATAGTTACTTGTGAGATTTCAACTGAATCTCTTTCTTCTTTTTCATTTATATCAAGCGAGATTTTTTCCATATCTATTTGGCTCAACATCTCAGCATTACTCTCGCTATCAATGCCCAACAAATTTCCGTCTATGGAATCAAAAGCCTCTTCACAGGATTTCCTTATCTTCTTAGCTTGCAATTTGCCTTCTGATATAATGTGCTCCCATTCTTTCAATAAAATATTTCCTCTGGTCTGCTCCGAAATGGAAAACCTAGGAGTACTTCCCGATTCCCTTTTGTTTGTAGCTATTACAGCCTCTTGGAATGTGACCCGAGCTACTCCAGCTTCTCTTTCTCTGACAGATAAATTTTCCAATACTTGATCAACGAGTAAGCAGTTGTCCCAAATTATATCTACCTTGGCGAGTAAACTTCGTTGGGCTGCAAAAACTCTGCTCCGAATCTCCATCGCCTGGGACTGGAACATCCTGATATTTATAACTTTACTTTCGACGATTTCCACTCTAGCCTGTAGCTTCTCAATCAAATATTTTTGCTGGCCCACTTGTATCTAACCGGTCTGTGCTACCATCTCTGCTTGTTCGATCTTAGTTTTGAGCAGCTCTATCTCCTTTTTATCGGCTAGCCTTGCTTGTTCTATTCCTGTGCTTTCCTGGTCCTTGGCATCCTCCTCTATTGTGGCTAGTTTAGCTTCTAAGGTTTTGATGAGGTGATTTTTTCGCTTCAGCTGATTTTTCAAAACCCCGGCTGAAAATTGGTTTGTTGTAGCATACGCCCCTAATGTCCCGGCTATTTCTGTCGCAAACTCTTCTTTATTCTTGTCTTTCCCATCGGTCAACACCTTGAACTTCTTGGTTGTTGATCCCTCTTCCTGATAGAATTCTCTTTTTACTACATCCTTTCTCTTCTTAACGAAAAATAACTCATCTGGAGGGAGCTCTTCCATCCTTATAGGTCTCAATTCTTCATTTAAAATCCACCATGCGTCTATGTTTCCCTGATTTGACTACAAGGGAGTAATGGAGGCGATGGGATCTCCAATTTTCTTAGCTGGCTGTCCTGGAGTAGTAACTGGAGTCTACTTTTTCGGTGGCTCGGAAGTCTTTATCTCTAGTTTCGGACTCCTAGTTTGCTCTCCCCCGTCCTGGTGTTTTTCTTAGCTGGGTGCCGCATCTTTGGAGCCTTCAACTTCTTTTTGTTGCACCTCTATTGTACTTGGATTCTCACCCCGCAATACTGAGGGAATACAACTACGTCAATGTTCTTGGAATTTTAGAACATCGACCCTCTCTTCGGGTGTCAGGGCTTGTATCGAAGCCAAAACCTCAGCATAAGAACTTGCACCTTGAAAAATGTCATCTGAGGGTGAATTTTTGTGTTCAAACCTTTTAAGTCCGCAACTGGCCAAGTGATTACTTATGACCCTTTGCGGATCGTGCTTCTTGAATTCAACATGAGCCAATTTTAGGTCTTTCGGGGCTGCTGCCTCAGCTTTAGCATGCCCGAAATCTAACAAAGAATATGAATTTAAATGAATAGGAAAAGGTGGCCATGCCTTCTTTGAATATCCCTTAAGCTCCTTGCTTATGCCACTGATTACAGTTTGCCTAGAAACCTCATGACAAGCCAGCTTATCGGGTATGAATAATGGTAATGCATGCGGGGGAACAGAAGCCCCGAAAACCCTAAGATATGAGAATTCTGCTTCTACACACTAGTCAGATATATTTCTTAGACTCATCACTATACTATCCGAGATCTTGGGTGGTGGGTGGCCGAAAATAGTGACATGCAGCGGCACCATTACCCAGTTAAAGATTTCATACACAAAATCTGCCGCTTTGTTTTCCCACAGTTTTGAATGGTAGATGTGGATGGGCTTGGCCTCTGATGGAGTCCAACTCCATCTCACTAAGGGAGAGGGCATTAGAAAACACACGACATCCATAATGTACGCGGACATAAAGAATGAAGCAATCTTTCTGCTCTCCCTCTATGCTCGATACTTTGTAACTCGACTGGTCAAGCTATCAGACAGTATTTTATCCCATTCGAAGGAACAACCTTCGACAACTAAATGTATTAGAGGCACCCACTGAAGGAAAAAGTGTATGGTGTCCTCTCTCCCATATAATCTGCAGGTCATCATAGCTACATATTTGAACTGTGGTTCCAGAGAAGATATTGAATATATACCGTTACTATCCACCCTGAACTTCGTAGGGTGTGAGACCCAATCTTTGATTAAACTAGACTTGGTCTTGTCATATTGCACACATTCCTTCTGTTTGAAATTATACAGGAATTCTGCATTGTATGTAAGGTCTAACACGGTTGGCAACTTGTACATAGCCTGAAGTTGTTCGGGTCTGAAAGTGCCAATAGTGACCTTCATCTCATTGATGATGGTTCTGGTTGGTATATCCACATGGTCTAATGCCCACTGGACCATATCATAGTAAGGGAGCATTCATGGCTTGGCCGCTACTTTGTGCATTCCAGCTTGGACGACGATCTTATATTTTGTGGTCAGGTTGTCTTTTTCATTGTCACTGGAATCATCCGAATAATCTACCAATTCGGACTGTAGAACCTCATAAACAAATGACCAGGTCTTGACAGAGTCGACACTTCGAGGTGAAGTATCAAATACATTGTCTGAACCTTGTCCTGAAACCTCAATGTTGGCTTTAGACGCTTTTCACAGGGCCATGGCGGGGGATCCTTCTTTAGCTCTTCTGCGATAAAAATATGTATATATACAGAAATTAGTTCGTTGAGAAAGTTTGCTCTATGTAATGTAGAAATGAATTTGCGATAACAAATAACAGATCTATATATTTGACCATTTAAAACTCAGTACCTTTCAGGAACAGAACAGTAAAATCATTCTTAAATATAATTTAGCAATAAAAACCCAATCCTTACTTGTCGATTCACCTTGTTTCTAATTAATGCCATAAATTTCGACAGTTCGAAATGCAAGTTGGCGCAAGGAAAAATTAAGATTGCCTTGTAGACTGTGCATGCATCAGATCATGGGAAATACTGGCTTAGCTCAATTAATCAGGTTTTATCAACGTTAATTAATATTTCGGTACTCGCTACATCGGGAGTTTTAACTCTAACCGTTTCAACCTCTAAAACCCGAGATTGCGATAATTAGCTTTGGTTAAATAAAAATGTAACTAGGATTAAGTGTTTAATTAATCATGTTTTTAAAAAATAAATATCATGGTTATTTATATCGCAACTTCGTGACTTGGAGCTTCGAAGGTATAGCTTCTGGGAGGTTCGTATGTCGAGTTATGAAATTGCGAGATCGTGACTTCGGGACTTGGAGCTTCGAAGGTATAGCTTCCAGGAGGTTGGTATGCCGAGTTGCGAAATCGCGAGATCGCGATGATATGATTTAATTAAATTGGGGGATAAAGGTGGATTAAGTGTTTAATTAATTATGTTTCTATCTTTATCGCGACTTCATGACTCAGGGATTTGACGGTGTAGCTTTTGAGGGAAAACATGATGAGGTGTGAATTTCCGACTGAGTTTAACCACGGCTGAACTTTTTACCTTTAACACTAACCTGGGTTACTTAAAACAAGAGTCTCATGGTTTCGACTATCGGGATTACGACGGTAAGACTTTTGGAGTTAGTAAACATCGAGACATGAAATCCCAATGATGCTTAGCCATAGTTTAGAAAATCTTTACTCTCGCTACTGACCTGGGTAAAAATTTAAGGTTATTTTGTCGTTTTGCTCTTCGAGACTTGTGAACTATGTGATCTATAACACCCGACATACGAAATCCTGAGGTAAGAAAGGGGGAAAATCATTTGAACAAAAAGTATAACTCTCCTTGAGAGTATGATAACCGTCGCCGCTCGCGTGATGAGACTTCTGAGATTTTGGAAAAAATAAAGGAAAATATGAAAACCAACTTTCGATTTCGAACATTAAGAAATAAAATTCAAAATGGGCTAAAAAACAAAAGCGACTCCAGCATAGGCTCCAGCTAGGGATCTTGTTTTCCTATAAGACAAGAAGAAAAGTAGACCACGTGCCGATATTGGGCAAATGGAGTCAATGTCTTTAATCCAGTGAAAAGGTTCCTGAGGACAGACTACCGAAGGGGAAAGGGATTTCGTTTTTTACCTTTGAAAATATTTTCAAAACTCAGATACTTTTTAAACTTAGTTGTAGTCCCTTTCACGACTTTCTCCTTCCCGTTACTGAATTTAGGTCTGCCTTGAGACAATCAAAACAGTCCTAGGAGAACCAACAGATCTTGTGGCTATAGGATTACATCAAAAGAAGAAAATTATATGTTTTTAATCAGGAAGCCCTGTCTAAACTTGGGATGCAGATCAGGTTTTAAAAAGAATTGGTTACTAGATTAGAGTGATATTCATGTATAACAACCTTACAAATATCTCAGATATTGCTTCATTGCCAGCGATCCTGTTCAGTACCCTGGTGAAGTTATCTGGCCCTTTTTACTGAATTTCCTTTCACCACTTCGGAATATATTTATGCATTTAAATGCTGAGACGAGGGAAATCATTTATGAATTTCCTTTCATCGTCTCTTGGACTAGATGGGGGCAATCATTTCTCAATTTCCTTTCACCACCTGTCTTATAATTTTCTTTTTTAGAGCGCGAAGATAGGGGCAATCAGTTTGTATCAGGGTTGATATCTGTGTAATATTTTGCATTATAGGTCTGTCAATTTACTTTGATTACTCGATACCAACCTTCCCTTAACTTTCACAACACCTTCGTTCATAGGGAGAAAGGGAAAAATAATTTTTTTGGGGTGTTCTATTTGAGCAAGCCTCAATCCTCATAAACTATTGAAAAACCTAGGAAAGTCAGGATCACTTTAAGCGTCACTTTTTTTAGCAAGGGATGGAGGAGTTGTGAAGACCTGCTTTCTTTCCACAATTTTCTTTGAAGCTGTCGAGGTTGAAACGTAATCGCTTCTCCCTACCTATGTGAAAACGGAAAGATGTTGAATTTTTAAAGGGTAAACCCGAAAACAGAAAAGGGTGATAGATAGAGATTTATGGACTGAAAAGCAGAGGTCAAAAAATCAAAACTGACTCTTGAAAATCTTTTTCGAGGGCACTTTACTTTGACTGACTGCTTTAATTTGAGTGACTTGTTTATTTCGTCTTATTCTTTCGTAAACGATTAACCATGGAAATGTTATGTTATTTATTAGTTCAGACGATGTTGTTGTATGAATGAGGTTATCTCAGTTTTCTTTGATAGCCCTTTAGAACAAGTCTTTTAGGAAATCTCACCTTTACCTTACTATTTCATTTTCTTTGCAAAATATCAAAAAATCTTTGGTATCACCTGTTTAAGCCAATTTATTTCTGACACCCAACTTTTTGTTTACTTCTCCTACTTGTTTTGTTTGCAGTTGGAATCTTGTAAAAGGAAAATACGAAGGTTATCGAGGCTATCTGAAAGGTGTCAAAAATTCACGAAAGAAAAAGAAAATCAGAATAACAATGCGTAAATGAAAAATATACATATAAAAAAAAAAAAAATCCTATATANNNACTGTTTGTGCCATATAATGCTTCAGATAACACCCGTTGACAGGGGTGTTGAGGATTTCACCTTCTAAATTTTCCAGTAGGAAAGAATTTTTTCCTTCGAGAGCTGAGACTCTGAATGGCCCATACCAGAGGTGATCGAATTTACCATGTTTCGTTGTTTCTTCCCTCCTTGCATCCCACCTTAGTACTAAATCACCTGGGAGGAAATCTCTGTCCTTTTCCCTACGGTTGAATAATGCCTTCATGTTGTCCTGATACTTTTGCATCCTTTCATCTACTTCGACCCTGTGTTGTTGAACCTTGATTAGCTGGTTTATCCTCCTGGTGACATGATTAGGTTCTTCTTTCTGATCTTGCCACAATTTCATCACGGGGAGTGCTAAATTTATAGGTAACACCGCATCTATCCCATATACCATCTAAAAAGGAGACATGTCGATAGACTTTTTAGTGCCTATGCGATTCACCCACAAAGCATACTTTAAATGTACATGCCAAGACTTTTTGTTTTCATCCAACACTTTCTTAATTATATTTATCAGGCTCTTGTTAGATGACTTGGCCAGTCCATTTCCTCGGGGGTAGTACGTTGTAGAATGGCCAAGAACGATATTATACTTTTGGAAGAAGCTAATCATAGCCATAGATTTGAAAGCCTGGGCATTATCCGTGACTATCTTTCGGGGGCAGCCAAATCTTGATAGGATATTGTCTTCTAAGAAATCTATTACCACCGAGTCAGTTGCCCTTTTAGTTGGAATAGCTTCAACCCATTTAGTAAAGTATTCTGTGGTAGTTAATATCCACTTGTGTTGGGCGCTAGAATGTGGATTAATCTCTCCTATAAAATCTATCCCCCATTGTTGAAAAGGGGCCTCAGTTTTGACCGAAACTAAAGGTAGCATCGAGATTTTCTGTTTACCTGCAAATAGATGACAAGGGTTATAGGCTCGAACCTTGGCGTTAACATCTGAAAAGAGTTTTGGCCAGTAATACCCAGCCCTCAGAATTTTGTAAGCTATGGCCCTCCAAGCATGATGTCCTCCACAAACTCCTTCGTGAAATTCACTTATAACCCTTTCTATTTTTGATTCGACTAAAAAGACTAACAAGAAACTGAGCGGGTCTTTCCAATATAGTTGATTTTTAGTGATACAATACTTAACCACATGAAGCTTTAAAGTCCTAGATTTTGATGGTGATAGTTCACTCGAGCATTTTAGAGTCAGCAGGTAGGATACTATGTTTCTGGACCATTCTGATGATACAAACTTCTCCTCAATCTTAATTGCACTTGTTGATTCATCAAGCTCATTTATGTTCATGTTTTCCTCATATCCCTGTAGGCAGTTTATATCCAGAGCTCTGAGATTTGATTCAGACAAACATTTGGCTAGGCCTTGTCCTTTTATCAATTTAGTAGGTTTGATTTCCAGGTCAAATTCTTGAATCTTGGCCAACCATCGTCCTCTTTTCCCATCACTGTCTGGTTGTACCAAAATATCTTTCACAGAACTGGTCGATACGTACGCAATGATCTTGGAGTGTAATACATATGTTCTAAATGCCTTTAGTTCTTTTACCATGGCGTACGCTTGTTTTTCTATTATATCATATTTAAGTTTTGTGTCTCTGAGGCTCTTGCTGAAAAAGGTGATCGGTTGCTCGAAACCCTCTTTGTTCTTTTGGAGGAGCACCGCAACAATCGTGTGTTCGGAGGCAAATGAGAAAATAGGAAAGTCTTTCAAATAATCGGGACTTGCCAATACAGGTGCCTCGGCTATGAATTTCTTAATGTTTGTGAACGACGCTTTGGCCTCTGTTGTCCACTTTACTTTGTTGTTCTTTTTCAGCATATCTGTGATCAATTTTACAATTTCAGCGAAGTTTGGGATAAATCTTCGTAAAAAAAATATTTTTCCTAAAAAAGATTGAATTTCTTTTACATTTCTAGGAATGTTTATAGTGTCTATCGCTTCAACCCTCTTAGGATAAATCTTAATCCCATCCTTAGATACAACATGACCCAATAATTTACCCTCTTGCATGGCGAAGTGTGATTTCTTGGGGTTTAAGGACAGACCAAACCTGCGACATTTTAAGAATGTTTGTTTAAGATGTACCAGATGCTCTTCGTCGGATTTGGAGAAAACGGTTAAATCATCGAGATAGATGACCACGAACTTATCCCTCTCTCCGATGAAAGAAATGTCCATAACGCGTTGGAACATGGCTCCTGCATTCATCAAACCGAAAAGCATTTTATCATACATGAACGTACCCCAAGGGGTAGTAAAAGCTGTTTTTTCTTTATCTTGTTCATTCATGGCGATTTGATTATATCTAGAGAAACCGTCAATCATAGACATTCTATTCGCCCCAACTACCCTTTCTAGCACATGATCCATTTTAGGTAGCGGATAGTTGTCTTTAAGAGTTTACTTATTTAAATTTTTGAAATCTACGCACAGTCTAATTTCCCCACTCTTTTTTCTGACCGGGACCAAATTTACCACCGAGTCGAAATATCTCAGAGGTACTATAATGTTCGCCTCTAAAAGTTTCTTCACTTCTCTCTCGACCACAGGCAATAAAATGGGGTTGATCTGCCTAAGATTTTGTCTAAAAGGTTTGACCTCGGGCTTTAAAGGTATCTTGTGATCGATCATGGTAGTGTCGTAAGTTCTTAACTCGTCGTAAGACCAGGTGAAAACGTCTTTAAATTGTCTGAGTAGGTCCTTATATTTTTCCTTTGTTTCAGGGGGGAGGAGTTTATATATTTTAACCATCCTGGATTCTTATTTGGTTCCTATGTCACAGTCCTCAACCTCTTCTGGTTCAGGTTGTAAGGTGGATTTTATAGGTATGTCGTTTTGATCAAACAGTTTTTCCAGAGGGATTGGTCCTTTTGGAATCTGGTTATTTTTTAGGACCAATATGCGATGATTTGTGATTTTGTCTTGGAAATCTTGAGGGTCCTCCCCTTCTCACATGATCCATATCTCGTCATTTTGATTTTCTTTATATGCATGAGTTTCGGAAAATTCACCTACTGCTTCAAGTAACTTCTTAATTTGTTCATCATCCTCAAAAACTTGCCAGTGCTGGATATTATCTGGTATAGATGGTCTGTGTCTTATCTCTGTCTTATCTCTATGTGATACTTCAATTTAAAGGTTGTAGGAGGAGTGAAAGTTGAAGTTTCTTTAGCTAATACATCATCATGTAAGTTTTCTGCGCGTGGGATGAAGTGGACATTTACAGATGAGAAAACGTTTTCCATCAGATCCCAGGCACAATTCCTATATGATCTTAATCTGGGATGCTTAGCTTGGTACTGTCGATTTATTTGTTTGACTATTAACTCTGCATCTCCATATACCTCTAGGTTATTTATTTTTAGCTTCCTAGCAGCCTCTAATCCTAAGACCAAGGATTCGTATTCACATACGTTGTTAGTATAATCTATATCCCATTGCAGTCTGTAAGAAAAAGGAACAATGAACTTTTCTTCAGGAGCCACAAAAAGAACTCCTAAACCAACCCCTTCACAAGACAGGGCACCATCAAAAAACATTTTCCCAACATCGGAGCTACACATGTCCTCGGTCATGTAACCTGAATCTTCATGCTCTATATCATTTTCCTCTGTGCAACCATCTAAACCGTCGTCAAAAGATAAGATACAATTTCCTAAATCTTGATCTGCAATGTAAATAGGGAAATTGTTCGGATTTTGAGGGTCGCTTACTGTATATGCTAGCCGCATTGCCTTGTACAACCGAGTAAATTTCCCACCAAACACAGGAATTATGGTGAACGTCATATCCATTTGAAGAGAACCCCCCAGCTTGGCTCCCCAATGACCTAGACAATAGTAAACCGTACTTGGGGGGAATATCAGCAATAACCACATCCATCAAGATACTCTTAACTGGGACTTGTGCCAGGGTGACTACTAAATCCTTTATCATTCCCATACACTTAACTCTTCTCGAATCAAATGAGTAAAGATCTCCGTAAGGTCTGGTGATCTGGAGACCTAATTTTTCCATAATGATTTTAGGCATCACGTTATGGGAGGCTCTGGAGTCTAGCATGCAATTATGTAGCAGTTGATCGTATACATTTAAGGTGATATAAAAGGGAGCAACAGTGTCTTTGGCTCCTTCAAAATGTGGACCAAAAGTGATGTTGGGTTTATCATCTTCCAGATTCAAAACGTCTGATTGGCTTTCTAACTTTGAGACACTTATCACTTTGGTAATCTTCTTTCAATAAACTGGGTTTTTTGCCAACTCTACCAGAGGAATTGGTATCTTAATTTTATTTATCTCATTTTCGAAACTAAAAACTCCGCTCACCTTGTCTGTTTCTCTAGTTGGGACTTTCGAATCCTTCTTTTCCAACTTATTTGTCTGGACCACTTTATTACTCATGATCTTGGTTGAAGGTGTAATTGCATTAGCTGTTTCAGTTCCTTGTGTTTGGGTCTCAACTTTTTCCACTTCGGGTTCTTGTGTGTTTACTTCTTTCACTTTGTTGTTATGTAACAGGGTTTCTTCCAGAGTAGGCTCATAAGTTTGACCTCTTGGGAGAAATTTCTTAGGTTGAGTAGTTGAAATGGGCTTACTCTTAGATATCAAGTTGTACTTAGGTTGGAACTCAACCATTATCATATCGATTTCTTCTTGATAGCTACACAGGTTAGTATGATCTCTTTCTTCACCCTTAATAGACGATTGTTGAGTTTTTAAAGATTTTTCGTAATCCTCTCTAGTTAGATAAGGTTGTGTGCAGTCATCACCCAAGTTCGTGACATCCTCATCTGAATATCCAAAATCTTGGAGATCATTCGCTCCTATGAAATTTGCGTTCTTTAGGGGAGTTTGTATTTTCTGATCTTCGTTTTTTATCTGTCTTTGCTGGTTTGGGGGATTGGGATTCCTCTTGAAATCCTTTTTGGCGAAAGAATCGGCTTTAGCCTGTTCTAGCTCCATTTTGGATATCTTATTAGACATTTCCTTAATTACCCTGGCCATATCGTCTACTTTGTCATCTGTGTATCTATTAGACCCTGATGGCCCTGCTTGTTCTCTAAAGCGTCTAGTTTCTCGGTTTCTCATTTCTACTTTAGCTTTTAACTTACCAGAATCCATCATATTTGACTCAATTTCTACAGCGTCATCTTGCATTCAATTTAGAGTAGCTCCCCTTCTTTCTCGTAAAAGAAGTGCAAAATCTGGTTCGAAATCCCCCACGAAAGTTACTTTGGCTACGGGTTGGGACAGTTTAACCTCGGCTGGGATTTTTTTATACAGCTTGTTGAATATTTGAATAAACTCCATAACTGTTTCTGAATTCTTTTTTCTTAAAGACCCAAACTCGATTAAATAATATAGGTGGTCCTTTCTTTCGCCCCATTGTCTAAGGAAAGCATCTTCCAAGGTGTCATAGGAAAAGACAGATCCTGCAGGTAGACTCCGAAACCAAGTTTGGACCTGATCTTCAAAGGTTTGGACAAGAAGCCTCAAATAAACGTCTTCATGTTCGAGACCTAGGATGTCTACGAATTGATCAAAGAAATTTATGTGTTCGGCTACGGTGAGATCTCCTTCCCCAGTGAATTTTGGCAAATTTTTTATATAATTTTTGAGAAGGTCGTGCAGAGGAACGGGCAATACCAAGGAGCATATCTTGCTACCACTTTCGCAAACACTCTGGGAGGGGGGGTAGGTCCTTGGCCTCCAGCTCCTCCCCTAGAAGCACCTCCACCTCCTCCTCTGACAACCCCTCCACCTCCTCCTCCGGCGACTGCCATCGTTATTAGTGGAAAGTTGTAAAGGGGGTTTTGGAAGATTAAAAGTGAATCTTTACTTTCTTTGCGGGGTGAAAAATTTGAGGATGACTGGTAAGGGATGCGAGAGCTTGTATCTTCGAACTTGCAAGAGATGTAGTCAGGGGAACCAACAGGTGTGGAAGCTAGATGTGTGAAATATTCTTCAAGACCGTGTGAGGTCACGAAATTCAACTGAAGAGTTGACGATATATCTGCAGTAGATAAATTTTCTACAGGACTTTTTCCTTTATGTTCTATAGGGGTTATCGGACGGGTTTCGATTCTAACTTCGGAGCAGTTTGATGTTAGATCCTTAGTGTCGAAGAGAGGGCTACGTGAAGTCGAAGGTTCAAAAGAATTCTTGGTCTTTAGTTGTGGGTATTTAGGCTGATAGATTGTAGGGGTCGGCTTAAGAGAGCCTCTCGCCTTTAAAATATTCTCAGGATCGGTAACGGGTGTGGTATGTTTACCATCCAGGTTTTGCTTGGTATTCTTTCATCTAGATGCAAGATTATTAATCACGGAGTCGCCAAGTGAAATATTGGAAAGCCTTTAAAAGGTGTGCACTCTTTGTTCACTATCAAAGGGTGGCATTTTCAACGAAAAAATGTCGTTTTCCCAGGGAAAAAGATTTCGTAACTTCAATCCCCGGCAACGCGCCAAAAAGATGTTGTTCCAGAGTCTGTACTTAAGGCTTGGAAGTACACTGTCTAGGCATCCGAAAATGATTAAGGGGTAAAGAAGGAAGAAATGTCAACCTTCGACAAGGGAATCTAGGGATGATTTCTCAGTTGGCGTTGTCTAGCTTCCAACTGTTCCTGGATGTTTATATCCCATTCAATCGCTGCCCATGAATGTTCGAGTTCAACCCGGGTAGTGGTTGTTTCAAGAATAGTATCAAAATGATTTAAGGCAATATGTATTTGATATGATAGTCTGGGTTCGATATTAGGTTGTCTTGTTACAGGGACAGTCATAGAGGAACATAATGATAAGAAAATCTCAGAGGAATTTTAGGTGCTGTCTTGTTACAAGGACAGTCATAGAGGAACAAAATGATAAGAAAATCTCAGAGGAATTTTAGGTGTTGTCTCAATTTCAGTCGTATAAAGGAGAGTTTACAGTTCTAGTAGTGAAAATAGGGTGCAAACCAAAGGCCCTTTCCCGTAACTGAGTTATATTTTAATAGAGATGTATGAAATGGGAGAAAACATTAAGTTGTCTATCATGTAAGGCTCCTATCAAGGGAGAATATCACTTATAAACAGAAGAAGAAAAAGGTAAAGAAATAACCTGATGAAGCATAAAATATATATAGAAATCTAAAGTGTTGACTGGTCTTATACCCACTGATAACTGGTACAAATGAAAAATAGTAAACAATATAGAAAACTAGAATTCATTCACTATAGTAGAGGTTGTACTAAATTATAGAAAAGCATTCATCAGATACATATATGAAATGAAATGAAATATGAGATGCAAGGAAACAAACTCATAAAACAGTTGTGACAGAATTGAGAATCTTCGGATTTGCTTTATATTAACTCTCAAGATAGAAAACCTCTATTACAATTGACCCAAAAAGGTCCAGCCCTTGTTCCTTCCTTCTATTGTATATTTATACATATTTACATATGATGGAATCTCAATCGTTCTAGGATTTTCAGTTACAACAAAAGGAGATCAATCGTTTCATTTCTTTATCTCTGTCTTTATTTGGTACCAGAAGCTTGCCCTCTCGCATGCTCGATACAAGTGACACATCTTTCCACTAGCTGAGATATCAACCTTGACGGTTCCGCTTGACAATTGGCCTCAAAAGGGTAACAATCTTGGGCTAATTGCGGCAACCTTTCTTCCATCTATCGGTCTAGGATGTCAATAGCGCACAATTGCACACTTGGTTTAATCATACATTTATCTATTTGAACTATGTCTGCCATAGTTACTTGTGAGATTTCGGCCGAATCTCTTTCTTCTTTTTCATTTATATCAAGCGAGAGTTTTGCCATATCCATTTGGCTCAGTGTCTCAGCATTACTCTCGCTATCAATGCCCAAAAAATTTCCATCTATGGAATCGAAAGCCTCTTCACAGGATTTCCTTATCCTCTTAGCTTGCAATTTTCCTTCTGATATACTGTGCTCCCAGTCTTTCAATAAAATATTTCCTCTGGTCTGCTCCAAAATGGAAAACCTGGGAGTACTTCCCGATTCCCTATTGTTTGTAGCTATTACAGCCTCTTGGAATGAGACTCGAGCTGCTCCAGCTTCTCTTTCTCTGACAGATAAATTTTCCAATACTTGATCAACGAGTAAGCAGTTGTCCCGAATTATCTCTACCTTGGCGAGTAAACTTCGTTGGGCTGCAGAAACTCTGCTCTGAATCTCCATCGCCTGGGACTGGAACATCTCGATATTTATAACTTTACTTTCGGAGATTTCCACTCTAGCCTATAGCTGCTCAATCAAGTCTTTTTGATGTCCCACTTGTATCTGACCGGTCTGAGATACCATATCTTCTTGTTCGAGCTTAGTTTTGAGCAGTTCTATCTCCTTTTTATTGGCCAGCCTTGCTTGTTCTATTCTTGTGCTTGCCTGGTCCTTGGCAGCCTCCTCTGATGTGGCTAGTTTAGCTTCTAAGGTTTTGATGAGGTGATTTTTTTGCTTCAACTGATTTTTCAAAACCCCGACTGAAAATTGGTTTGTTGTAGCATACACCCCTAATGTCCCGACTATTTCTGTCCCAAACTCTTCTTTCTTCTTGTCTTTCCCATCAGTCAACACCTTGAACTTCTTGGCTGTTGATCCCTTTTCCTGATAGAATTCTCTTTTTACTACAACCTTTCTCTTCTTATCGAAAAATAACTCATTTGGAGGGAGCTCTTCCATCCTTATAGGTCTCAATTCTTCATTTAAAATCCACCCTGAGTCTATGTTTCCCTGAGTTGACTGCAAGGGAGTAATGGAGGCGATAGGATCTCCAATTTGCTTAGCTGGTTGTCCTGGAGTAGTAACTGGAGTCTTATTTTTCGGTGGCTCGAGAGTCTTTATCTATGGTTTTAGACTCCTAGTTTTCTCTCCCCCATCCTGGTGTTTTTCTTAGCTGGGTGTTGCATCTTTGGATCCTTCGGCTTCTTTTTGTTGCACCTCTATTGTACTTGGATTCTCACCCCACAATACTAAGGGAAGACAACTGCGTCGATGTTCTTGGAATTTTAGAACATCGGCCCTCTCTTTAGGTGCCAGGGCTTGTATCCGAGCCAAAACCTCGGCATAAGATCTTGCGCCTCGAAAAATGTCATCCGAGGGTGAATTTTTGTGTTCGAAACTTTTAAGTCCACAACTGGCCAAGTGATTACTTACAACCCTTTGCGGATCGTGCTTCTTGAATTCAACATGAGCCAATTTTAGGTCTTCCAGGGATGTTTCCTCAGCTTTAGCATGCCCGAAATCTAACAAAGAATATGAATTTAAATGAATAGGAAAAGGTGGCATAAATTCTTTAAATATCCCTTAAGCTCCTTGATTATGCCACCGATTACGGTTTTCCTAGCAACCTCACGACAAGCCAGCTTATCGGGTATGAATAATGGTAATGCATGCGGGGGAACAGAAGCCCTGAAAACCCTAAGATATGAGAATTCTACTTCTACACACCAGTCAACTATATTTCTTAGATTCATCACTATACTATCTGAGATCCTGGGTGGCGGGTGGATGAAAATAGTGACATGCAGTGGTACCATTACCTAGTTAAAGATTTCATACACAAAATCTGCCGCTTTGTTTTCCCACAGTTTTGAATGGTAGATGTGGATGGGCTCGGCCTCTGATGGATTCCAACTCCATCTCATTAAGGGAAAGGGCGTTAGAAAACACACGAAATCCATAATGTACGTGGACATAAAGAATGAAGCAATCTTTCCGCTCTCCCTCTACGCTCGATACTCTGTAACTCGACTGGTCAAGATATCAGACAGTATTTTAGCCCAGTCGAAGGAACAGCCTTCGGCAACTGAATTTATTAGAGGCACCCACCGAAGGAAAAAATGTATGGTGTCCTCTCTCCCGTATAATATGTAGGTCATCACAACTACATATTTGAACTGTTGTTCCAGAGAAGCTATTGACTATATACCGTTATTGTCCGCCCTGAACTTCGTAGGGTGTGAGACCCAATATTTGATTAAACTGGACTTAGTCTTGTCATATTGCACACATTCCTTTTGTTTGAAATTCTCCAAGAATTCGGCATTGTATGTAAGGTCTGACATGGTTGGCAACTTGTACATAGCCTGAAGTTGTTCAGGTCTGAAAGTGCCAATAGTGACCTTCTTCTCATTGATGATGGTTCTGGTTGGTATATCCACATGGTCTAATTCCCACCGGACCATATCATAGTAAGGGAGCATTCATGGCTTGGCCACTACTTTGTGCATTCCATCTTGGACGACGATCTTATATTTGGTGGTCAGGTCGTCTTTTTCATTGTCACTGGAATCATCCGAATAATCTACCAATTCAGACTGTAGAACCTTAGAAACAAACGACCAAGTCTTGACAGATTCAACACTTCGAGGTGAAGTATCAGAGATGTTTTCTGAACCTTGTCCCGAAACCTCAACATTGGCTTTAGACACTTTTCGCGGGGCCATGGCGGGGGATCCTACCTTAGCTCTTCTGCGATAAAAATATGTATACATACAAAAATTAGCTCGTTGAGAAAGTTTGCTCTATGTAATGTAGAAATGAATTTGCGATAACAAATAACAGATCTATATTTTCGACCATTTAAAACTCAGTACCTTTCAGGAACAGAACGGTCAAATCATTCTTAAATATAATTTAGCAATAAAAACCCAATCCTTACTTTTCGATTCACCTTGTTTCTAATTAATGCCATAAATTTTGACAGTTTGAAATGCAAGTTGGCACAAGGAAAAATTAAGATTGCCTCATAGACTGTGCATGCATCAGAGCACGGGAAATACTGGCTTAGCTCAATTAATCAGGTTTTATCAACGTTAATTAATTTTTCGGTACTCGCTACATCGGGAGTTTTCACTCTAACCGTTCCAACCTCTAAAACCTGAGATTGCGATAATTAGCTTTTGTTAAATAAAAATGTAACCAAGATTAAGTGTTTAATTAATCATGTTTAAAAAAAACAAATATCATAGTTATTTATATCGCGACTTCACGACTCGGAGATTCGAAGGTATAGCTTCTGGGAGGTTCATATACCGAGTTGCGAAATCGCGAGATCGCGACTTCGCAACTCAGAGCTTCGAATGTATAGCTTCCGGGAGGTTAGTATGTCGAGTTGCGAAATCACGAGATCGTGATGATATGATTTAATTAAATTGGGGGATAAAACTAGATTAAGTGTTTAATTAATTACGTTTCTATCTTTATCACGAGTTCGCGACTCGGGGCTTTGACAGTGTATCTTTTGAAGGAAAACATGCCAAGTTGTGAATTTCCAACTGAGTTTAACCACGGCTGAAATTTTTACCTTTAACACTAACCTGGGTTACTTAAAACAAGAATCTCGTGGTTTCGGCTATCGGGATTATGACGGTAAGACTTTTGGAGTTAGTAAACACAGAGACATGAAATCCCGATGATGCTTAACCGTAGTTTAGAAAATCTTTACTCTCGCTACTGACCTGGGTAAAACTGTAAGGTTATTTCACCGTTTCACTCTTCGGGACTTGTGAACTATGTGATCTATAACACCCGACATACGAAATCCCGAGGTAAGAAAGGGGAAAAATCATTTGAACGAAAAAGTATAACTCGCCTTGAGAGTATGATAACCGTCACCGCTCGTGTGATGAGACTTCCGAGATTTTGGAAAAAATAAAGGAAAATATGAAAACCAACTTTCGATTTCGAGCATTAAGAAATAAAATTCAAAACGGGCAAAAAACCAAAAGCGGCTCCAACACATCCTGTCCTCGTAAGTCTGCCTCTCATTTTTGACTAATAAGTTCCACATGTTCATCCATAGACATGGCCCTAAATAGAGTAAAATCAGGTTGATCTTTCCTTTGAAGTACCACATCCCCATTTTGAGCATTTTCAACCAAAGACTCATCCTCAAATTTATCATGAGCATATGGCTAATACGATACCAATTTCCCAACATGTTTTAATACTAAGTCCTTTGTATCATGCTTGTGGTACCTTCTAGTTGAGAACCTATATTCTAAGTGGCTTAGGCCTTCTTGTTTCTCTTGTGTATTTATCATGAGCATATGGCCAGTATGATGCCATTTTCCCAAAATGTTTTGATGCTAAGTCCGTGTTGACGCTTGAATCTGTCAGGACCGAAACGACAACCTCATGAGGACATAAGTCCCCCTTCATTTTTAGATAGGTGTTTCTCCTATTTGGCTAAAATATATATCTTTGAATATCTTGGATTAAGGAGAGTTCTAGGAAGAAAAACCCAAATATTTATTGCTTGGATTTATATTAAAATGGTTCTTGAATAACCCAATATGATCTTTATGTGCAACAAAATCCTTTTTACAATAAGAAAATATTGAACGAGGGCTTCAGCATCATAATTAAATTGTGATCAACATCACACACAATCTTCTTAATAGTATATAAATGCATCCATATATTCTTCATGAGAAATAGGAGATAATGATTTAATCATCTCAAAGAATTTTAATAGATTACTTCAATTAGTAATAAAAGAGAAATTGATAGGTCAACTTCAAATATCTCATACTTAAAACTCCAAGTTATAAGATCTAGTCAAGATCAACCCCGAAGCAATTCTTTGTGGAGTTTATTCATGAGAAATTTTCTTCATTACCAAAACATTGACAGCCATGTATGTGGTTTCAAATACTCCATGATCATACAAGGAAAGTCTGTAGAAGAGTACAATAAAAACATTCAACAACTCAGCCTTGTGCCCAACTCTGAGATTCAAGCATAAAGCTATGAGAAGTGGTGTAGAAGAATAGAAAGACTGGAGAAGATGGTGATTTATTTATTTTGATTAGAAGCTTGATTGTGTATCCATGGTTGTACCTTCTTCTTCCTCTGGTATTATTCCATGCCCCTCTCACAATACTTATTATTGGAACCCTTGATGAAGCCTCTCTTCTCTTTTTAAGAAGATATTTTCTAACTACTTGAGTAGTTAGGGTTTTCTTCCTCTCTTGAAATACCCGTACAAGTTTCTTCTCGAAAGATTCCATTTAATTCATGCCTCATTAATTCCTCATTAATGAAATTATATCATCAATATATAAATATCTAAAATGGGTCCCTTTCCCTTTTTAATAACAGTTTTTAAATAAACTTTTATTTTCACAATTTAATTAATTTCCCATTTAAAATACGAAGATTGTGTTTTAATTTTTTGGGAATGACAATCAATTTTTTATCCATTTAAATCACTTCTTATGTGATATTAATTGTCTTATATTTCCATCGATATACATTTTGCGCAAATACCTTTCCTGGATCTCAATATATGAGGTCGTGAAGTTGAGTTGCCACACAAGCGCATTAAAAATGCATCTGACTGATATTTTAATTTTTGAGAACAAGGTACTAGTTTTCAGCACTTGAAACCTGTACCACCATCTTCTACATCAAAATGCCTTTCCAAAAATATAAATTTTGTGTGATTTCGACACCAAGAGCTCAAGTTATGGCCTCCACAAGATCAACGCTCAGCGACCGTCAATCAAAATTGATGGGAAAATGTGACCCCTTGGATGAATTTTGTGCTTCCCTTCATAAAATTTGACTTTTTGGTTTAAAATTCTATCCCACATGAATTGTCATATTAGATTATTCATGATATATAATTGTTGGCCCTTGGTTATGGAAGTAAGCGAAGAACAAGGAAGAAAAGGCAAAATGCGAACTTCGCAGAAGGCACAATGACTATTATTGGGTCGAAGTGAGAAAAAGAGAAGAAAAGATGGAGCGAAGCTCGAGAAAGCAAGTTGTTGGATGAGGAGATCGAGGATGACAGGTTAGTAAGAAAGAAGGATTGTGGATAGCTCATCAAGCGGAAGAAGCCATCATCAGATGCTTTGGAGCACCGCACGAGAAGGAAGGAAAGATAGGATGGCGAAGCCCTAAAAATGTGGGTTAGCTTGACCTAGGGTTTTAGACACCTAGGGATTTGGTATCTATGGTTTTGACACCTAGGGTTCGGCCTAAGGATATCAGTGAGATATTGTAATGTATAAATAAACGTCAAGAGGACCTGGGTTGTTGTTGTTGGTGGTGGTGGTGGTGTGTCACTGTTACTAGTATCGATCTAGTTGTTGGTATGTTGTGAGAGATTATTGTCATGGGAGAGAGAAGTGCTAAGTGGGAGAGCCTTATGGTATTGTAATATCTTCAACTAGGTGTGAAGGTCAAACCTACAGATGGGTGCGTGGGGAGGGGAGAGAAAGAGAGGAGAAGAGAGAAGATTTGATAGCTAAGAGCCCAGACAAGAACTGTATGCTTCATCTTAATATATTATAAATCATAGTTTTGTGGACGTAGCCCTAGAGAGAGGGTGAACCACGTATATCTTTTGTTATGTGTGATTGGTCTTCTATATTTTCCGTTTGATATACTGTGATTGCATTACCATGTTGGATCTGATAAATAGATGGGAAGAGTAGATCCTAGTTGATAAGTGATATATGAATGTTGTATTTTTCTGGCATTATATCCACTTGATATTTACCTTGGTTGTAGACATCTCTGTCCTGCAACCCCCCCATAGATTCTTCGGGTGAGACTGCATCTTCTTTGTAGGTGTAGCTGAAAGGGCCATTAGTTAGGGATTGTTGGTGCACTCTTGGAGCTGAACCTTGGGTCTGCCCCTGCGCCAACAAATGGTTTCGTTGTCGGGAATGGAATCTTCATGAGGGAATGTCAAGGTGGTTCCCATCAAAGACAAAGATTCGAAAGTGGATAGAGGATCAAGAAAAGGACTTCGCTGAAGCCCAGAACAAGAACCCCAATATTAGTACAGAGGATTGGTTGGAGAGACATATTTTTACTAATATACACGAGATATTCTTTGGAGGAATCCATCAGGAACTATATGAGTGGTCAGCCAGGTTGGAAGATACCCAGTTTGAGGTCAGATATAGACCTCCTGTAGTTTGGACATCGACATTGATCAAGAAGGTCAAGAGAGTTGATAACGTCATGTTAAGAGAAGTGGATCATTGGTTTGATAGCACCATTGGGGGCTACATCACTGAGTTTGTTGTTGACAGAGTAGATTCATACAACCAGGTTGAGAGATATTTTTTCAAGGGACCCAGAGGAAAATTTTTACATTTTCTGAAGTTGAGAATCAAGATGCTATTGCATGAAAAGAACATCCTGAATATACAGTAGATTGATCAGATTTGGAGAAGCTAAAGTTCAGGAATTCAAACAACGGCAATGACACAGAGGTTGGGCATACGCGCAATGGGAGAGTGTTTAGAGAAGTTCATCTTGTGAACCTGTTCAAGAAGAACTACGGAGACGAGGGTTTCTACAGTGGAGAAGAGGCAAACCTGACGGACGAAGATCATTCGGAACCCACTAGGGCATAGGAAGAGGAAGTTGAAGAACTTCGCCAGGATGAGCTAGAAACCTCGGGAACTATGTAGAATATTGAAGTAAGTACTATTGATACTCATGTTGGTTCAACAACATTAAGCAATCAAAGCAATCAAATGTACCAGACCGTTCAGAGTACTATTACTAGTAGTCCACCACATACTCAGACAGGAAACCTAGGAAGATCTATGGCAGATGAGATGAGACTCCCTATCTTTAGGGGAGATGGATATGAAGATCCTGGTCAACATTGGTTCCTATGTGAAGCTTTATGGAGTATTAAAAATTTCACTAACGAAGCTATCAAAAGAACCCAGTTTAGCACTACCCTAAGGGACCGCGCACTGAGCTGGTACATGAAGCTTGTCCAAGGACTTGCACAGCCTAAGCCACAAAATGAGATCAAGAATGCATTGATTGCAGATTTCAATAAACCCAAATCAGAGTCACAATGTATTATAAACCTGAAAGAAATCAAGAAGAAGGTAGCCAAACCTGTTTAGGAGTTCGATCAGAGATTCAAGACCTTACTAGACCGATTGACTTTTCAAATCCCAAATGAGCAGAACAAGGAATGGTTCATTGTTTCCCTCTTACCACACATCAGAGTTCCTATGATGCAGCAGAATATTTCTTCGTAGGCTGAGGCACTGGATATCACCATGAAGTTAGAATCAACCTCTATGGGAGAATCCATCTTAGGTATGAGTCAGATCTTGAGTCAGCTGACTAGTTTGTCTTTGCAGGTCGAAGATATGAAGAAAGACAAGGGAAAAGATAGAAGAGAAGATATCTGGTGTGTCAAATGCAGATCATAAGGCCATGACAAGGAGCATTGTCCTCTATTCCATGAATACTTGGCCTCTAGAGCTCTAAGCCCTTTGAAGAAAGTCACCTTACCCTGGTGCGAGGTATGCCAAAATAGACATCATACTGGTGAGTGATAGTACATGAAAAAATATGTTCAGACTGTTGATTAAGGTTGGCTGGCATTGATGTCAACCCTTGAAGAAATCCCTGCAGCACAAAGGTTTGGGTAATGGACCCAAGATTGTTTGATGTAAAGATGACTCATTATTGTCTTTTCATGGTTGATAAGAAGTAAATATGGATGAACTCCAAAGTGGTCCCCTTATGGTGAAAGCCCTCACAGGAAAATGATTTGTGTAGTAAGAGAACCCATGCTTAATTGTGGAATGATGAGATGAAGGACAATTAATTTTTCAGGTAAACTATCCTATATGGATAGTTCTTGTCATTCCATTTCCGATGGTATGTGGAACATCACATAACTCCTCATGGTTAGAGAATTATGGCCATGAGAAGTTGGAGACCCCAGGTTTGGGTAATGGACCCAAGTTTGTTTGATGGATAACGGTATGAG
>SNQJ01S0067753.1:9681-34805 GCA_010110895.2 Picea sitchensis | reverse complement strand
TGATGAGTTGGCACATACATGAGGTGTATAGTTGATGATGTTGGTACATATTGATGAGTCATAGTTGATGAGTAGTTGACACATGATTGGTGCATACTTGGGACATGGTTGGATGCACTTGTTTGTGGTACATTTTGATTACAGGTTATTTGGTACAGGTTGGTGCATGGTTGATGCACTTGTTTATGGTACAGGTTGATTACAAGTTAAGGTACAAGTTGATGCATGGTTGATGCATGGTTCAAATTTATTGGTACAGTTTTACAGAGGTATATCTCACAGTGGCAGGTTGAAGGTTGACAGTGGTTCCATCATTCTACTTCTACTTCAGGGTGGTAGGACGGGGCAAGGACAGGTGGTTGTAGCCACCTTCCAGTTGTAGTCGGAGAACATAGGGGGTTGTATCCTCCTTCTGGTTGTAGCTATAAAATTGGGGAGTTGGAGCTTCCCTAAGATTGTAGCCTGAGAAACTAAGGGGTTGGAGCCTCCTTCCAGTTGCAGCTGGAAAACAAAGGAATTTGGTGCTTCTAATGAATGTAATTCTTCAAGACATATAAGAAAAAGCAATCTGTGGTTTTCTCCCGATTTGGGTTTCCACGTAAAACACTGGTGTATTGTGGATGTGTATGTTTGTTCATTTGTTCATTTCTTATTTAATCTACATTTATTGGATGATAATGCTTCATTGATATAACACTTGGATTATATGGTTAAAAAGGATTAAATTGCTCTATTACTGATTCACCCCCCTCTTAGTAATCCAACACAGACACCCAAAAATTTGTATTGCTCGTTTTGTAAGTCCATGGGACATGATGATAGGGATTGTAGGGCTTATGATCTCATTCATGAAAGTTCAATATATGTATACAAGATTCAAGGCAAAGTACAACAAGAAGGAAACACTACGCAGTGTAACTCCCCTGGGAGAGGAAACTTCAATCCTCGCGGTGGATTCAGAGGAAGAGGACGAGGAGAAGGTATGGGTCGAGGCCGAGGAAAGATAATATGTTATAAATACACACAACCAGGACACTTTTCAAGGGACTGGAAGAACCCTTGTACCACTTGTAGCTACTGCAACTCCTTAGAACATGTTATCGAGGAATGTCCAACATTGTTGGCTAAACTTCAAGAAAAACAAGGACCTCAATAGAACCTGCAAATACAATTGATCAAAGATGAACCTCACAGAGAATATCCTAGATTCATTTTTATTACTAGAGGAGGTTTTGTTATAGGAGATGACAGAATGACCCAAGGGAAGACTACAGAAGATTCAGGAAATAGGAAAGCTGGAGAGAAGACCCAAACCTTTGATGCAAATAAAGAAAGACAAATATTTGAGGAAGCAAGAAAAGCATTCAGAGGAGACTAGGGTTCCTCATCGAAGACAAGACCATAAGTAAGAGAATATGGAATGCCTCTAGCATTTGATCAGTCTTCTTCGCCAAAAGAAGGAAAAGAGGTAAGCAAGCTCATGGAATTTATATATACTTGTATTAAGTTGATTTGGGATGAAAGTGTTGTACAATAACTACAAACTTTAATCAGACAGTATAGGATAGGAAATACTGACCCCTTACTGAATAGGTAAGTACATCAAATCGATAAGAAGAGAAGGACCAATAAGGAATTACACTTGAATGCTCAAATAGGCGAATATGATATAGACTATGTGGTCCTCGACTTAGGGTCGGAGGTCAATGTCATGATGAAGCAAACTTGGGAACTAATGGGAAAACCTAGGCTGATCTATTCCCCTATTAGGCTCAGGATGGTTAATCAGCAGGTGGTAAGCCCCTTTGGCAGACTGGAACATGTCCCTATGGACATCGACGGAGTAAGAACATTTGCAGATTTTGAGGTAATTGAGATAGTTGATGACAGTTTCTTATACCCTGTGCTGTTAGGAATTGATTGGGATTTCAATAATTCCACTGTGGTTGATTTAAATAAAAGACATATGACATTTGAAAAAGATGGCCTTAGGGTCATTGCACCCTTCGATCCAGATAAAGGTCAATGATACACAGAGCCCATCAGAGAAGAAGATCACACATATGAACTGGAAAATATATACAAATTAATAGCCAGATAACAGGATTACATTAATCCTACGACCGATGGAAACCTAAGTTGGCGAAGTGATAACGCATGTTCACCAGACTTAGAAGGAGCACTGGAGAACTGGCAGAATAAGATGTACGAAGTATCTACAAGAAGGTGTGCTAGATTAACTAGAGAAGTTCACTGGATCGGCACAACAATAAGTAACTTACCCACCTTTGATGGTCTAAATCCTTTAGAAACCTTATTTTCGGACTTTGAATAAAGTGTACCAATGCAACAAATATTGTTGGCGATGGATGAGGTTGTGAAAGCAACCCCAGCAAGATGTTGGGGGATAGACAAAAACAACATTGCAGACTAGGTATAATGTCATACCTTGATGACAGCGTGGTTCTCAACACAAGTAGAAGGCTGCAAAGTTCGATACACAGGATGAAGCTTCCCAAAGGACCATGTACAAAGTTGTGAGGAAGCCTGGAGAAATGTTCATCAAGAAAAATGGATACACAAATTCATCAACACACTAGACATGAAACCTATCAACTGGTACCTTCAAGCAGAGTTGTGCCTCATCACTATAGATTGGAAAGGTACCTTCTTATTTGAAAGTCAATATTCTTCAATAGATCAAGAACTATAGATTGTCAGACATAAATTTTTTGAGGAGGCCTCTAGCCTTCCTTTGGAGCAATACAAGGACGAATGGACCGTGCTTCTACAAAAACTGCAAGGCTGTTACAACATCAATGTTGATGAAGATGATGATCCAAGAAAGGTGAACATTACAGAAACAGAAGGCCAAAGAGATGCACTGTCAGATGCAAAACTACTAGCCATTAGAAATATTGATGACCACTTCGCAGAAATAGTCTAGTTCCTGTCAACAAGAATGGCACCTAGTGAATATACAATTCCCCAGAAGAAACAACTAGTAGTGCGTGTTGCAGAGTTTTCACTTATAGTTGGACAACTATACAAAATGGGACCTAATGAGATATTGAGAAGGTGCATTATGGAGGCAGAGTGACCATTGATCCTCCCAGAATCTCATGAAGGCATCGCAGGAGGACATTATGCATGGAAAGCAACTACGCAGAAGGTTCTGAGAGTTGGCCTTTGGTGGCCTACCTTACACAGAGATGCTAAAGACTATTCCAGAGCCTACGATGTATGCCAAAGAGTTGGAAAACCTTCCTAAAGGGATGAAATTCCATTAGCACCACAACTGAACTTACAAGCATTTGAGAAGTGGGCCATTGATTTTGTGGGACCTATAAACCCACCAGGAAAGCGTACAGGAGCAAGGCACATAATTACAACAACAAAGTGCTTGACCAGATGGGCCAAAGAAAGAGCAGTCAAGGATTTTAGTGCAACTACAGATGCGCACTTCATATTTGATGACATCATAACCAGGTTTGGTTGCCCAAAGATCCTTATGAGTGATCAAGTCACACATTTCATAAATAAAATTGTTGAATCCCTCTGAGGAATTTGCAGTCCACCATCAGAAGAGAAAACCTTACCATCCTCAAGAAAATGGGATGGTTGAAGCATTCAACAAGATCTTGGAAACAACACTGATGAAGATTTGCGGTGTAAATAGGGATGATTTGGATTTAAGAGTACCAGCAGTACTTTGGGCCTATAGAACCACTTGCAAGAAGTTAACAATGCAAACCCCCTTCAAGTTGGTTTATGGCCTCGAATCCGTTGTGCCCATGGAATATTTGGTATCAATCCTAAGAATTGTTGCCTTTACATATATGGATGACACTAGCGCTATTCAAGAGAGGCTTACACAATTGGTTGCATTGGAAGAAGGTAGATTTATTGCAGGATTTCATCAGCAGGTACAGAAGGAAAGAGAGAATTCCTATCATGACAGACACATCAAGAAGAAGGCATTCAAACAAGGTGATCTAGTACTGATATATGAGAGTAAGTTCATCAAGCATCTTGGGAAGTTCAGAACGCATTGGCTCGGGCCATATGAGGTCGCTTATGTTACAGAAGGAGGAGGTGTGTAGTTGAAGACCTTGAAGGGAGAATGGAAGGAAGGATTAGTGAATGGGAGTCGGATGAAGTTGTATTATGAAAACCAGCTGCCTCGCAACTCCCAGTAGAAGCAAGAAGGAAAAGGATCTAGGTGCCAAGTGCAGTTGGAACTGGGTACCGGACACAGGAAATACATTATGTACAAGGAGGAAGAGGAGGCATACAAAAGAAAGCAAAGGCTTCTCTGCGCAGTCTAAATTCAAAGTAAAATAGAAGAATCAGATCTAAAGTGCCTCGGGATGAGTCAAAAGTGAGTGGTGGGAGCCTATTGGCCCTTGGTTATGGAAGTAAGAGAAGAACAAGGAAGAAAAGGCAAAATGCGAACTTTGCAGAAGGCACAATGACTATTATTGGTTCGAAGTGAGAAAAAACACAAAAAAGACGGAGCGAAGCCCAAGAAAGAAAGTTGTTGGACGAGGAGATCAAGGATGATAGATCAAAAAGAAAGAAGGATCACGGACAACTCAACAAGCGAAAGAAGCCATCATCAGATGCTTTGGAGAACTGTGTGAGAAGGAAGGAAAGATAGGCTAGAGAAGCCCTAAAAACGTGGGTCAATTTGACCTGGGGTTTTAGAAACCTAGCTTTTTGGTATCTAGGGTTTTGACACCTAGGTTTCGACCTAAGGATATCAGTGAGCTATTGTAATGTATAAATAAATGTCAAGAAAACCTGGGTTGTTTTTGTTGTTGGTGGTGGTGGTGTGTCATTGTTACTAGTATTGATCTAGCTATTGGTATGTTGTGAGAGATTATTTTCATGGGAGAGAGAAGTGATAAGTGGGAGAGCCTTCTGGTATTGTAAGATCGTCATCTGGGTGTGAAGGTCAAACCTGCAGCTAGGTGCGTGGGGAGGGGAGAGAAAGAGAGGAGAAGAGAGAAGATCTATTAGCTAAGAGTGCAGACAAGAACTATATGTTTCATCTTAATATATTATAAATCACAGTTCTGTGGACATAGCCCTAGAGAGAGGGTGAACCACGTATATCTTGTGTTATGTGTGATTGGTCTTCTATATTTTCCATTTGATATACTGTTATTGCATTACCATGTTGGGTCTGATAAATAGATGGGAAGAGTAGATCCTAGCTGATAAGTGATATATGAATGTTGTATTGTTCTGGTATTGGATCCACTTGATATTTACCTTGGTTGTAGACATATATGTCCTGCAACCCCCCCATAGTTGCTTCGGGTGAGACTGCATCCGCTTCGCAGTTGTAGTCGAAAGGGCCAATAGTTAGGGATCGTTGGTGCGCTCTTGGAGCTGAACCCTGGGTCTGCCCCTGTGCCAACAATAATACTATGTGTTTTATACACTTAGCAAGAAACATGAGAAGAGAAGAAATTATGGAGCTTGGAGGATTCGACCCTTGGAAAATTTTCGATAAAATAATAATTTTTTGGAATCCCGTCATCATCCACCTCATGCCAAATCACCATGATGAGTCATCAAATAATATCATGCCATGTGTCTCAAATTGTATGTCGCCACTTGTCTCCAATGTTGATTTTCCATGTGTCATGACCTCATTAATTTCCATGTGTCATATTCTCATTCACTGGTTTCCATGCCTAGGAATAACTTTACGAATTTGACTAAGAATGGGAGATGGGACGAGAGGGGTGGAGGGAAAATTGTGGGTGGCGGAAGTCGAGGGGGTCGTTGGTAGGATGAAAGTACAGAAAAGAGAGAATTCGAATATAAAACTTTTCATGTATCCGCCATCTGTGGACCCGTGGTTGTATAGATGATCAAAAAATATACTAAGTGTAGAAAGACGATCGGTCAGACTCGCATAAAAGAGGAATGAAATACTTTGGAGCTCAGCACCTGCCACCAGGTTGATGGTTGAAATGTAGATCACATAACTTGGGGTGCAAAGTGAAGGTCACGAAAAATGGAGAATGAGGGCTCAAACTTGCAAACCTGCGAAATTGAAAAAATGGCTAAGTGTTAAGACATACTTATGAGATAAGAAAGTGGGTGGAAATGAAATCCCTGCAACCCATGAACCCATGAATGCATAAAAAATTCTAAGTGTTAATTTTTTTAATGAGAAGGGAGGTAAGAGGAGAAATGTAGGTGTCAGAGGTAGAGAGTGTAATATGTAGATAACGGGTTGACAAGTGAGGGAGTGTGAGAAAATGAGGGAATGTATAAGTCCACCAACTCGCGAACCCGATCAGGAGATGAAGGAAGAGTCTCAAAAACATCCAAGTGTAGAGAATAGTGGAGCATATGGAGAAGAGTGGTGAAAAGAGAAAAATGGTCAAGTGTAAATATGGAAGGTGAGGGAAATAAGTGATGGGAGTACTTCATAATTCGAAAATGGAGAGGAGAACAAAATACTTAGAAAAATTATTCATAATCTCTCCTTTGGACCTTTAGACCATATCTTGAATAACTTTGGCATATGGAAATGGATTTCTGATCCCAAAAGTGCATGAAGAAGCTGAGACTGAGGGTTGCAGAGTGAACTTCTAAAATTTCAAAAAAAAAATCTTCTTTTGATATCATGGCTTTTATGAATCCAAGAGAGGGAAAATATAGATGACCAAATTTTGGTCAACAATCCTCCGGATCATGCTTGTGGTACCTTCTAGTTGGGAACCTATATTCTAAGTGTCTTAGGCCTTCTTGTTTCTCCCATGTAGTATCCTTTACAAAATAGTACCCCAATTGGAAACCATAAGGGATGAACGCACTTTTCCTAGCTTTAACTAGTGAAACATTGAAACCTTGTAAAATGGTTTGATTAAAAATTCCCCCCAAATCCAATCAATCTGAAACATAAGCTGGGAGAAAATGTGGAGCTCCAATGAATCCAAATATTCTGAGATAAGTACATTTCTCCTCCAAATACTAATTTCCAATCAGGGGGATTGTCTTTCAGGTCAGATTTGAAATTTATGGGCACTCTTGTTTAAAAATGATAAAGTATAATCTGGAAAAGAATCCATCACATATCATGGAATAAGCTTTCTTGTACCTGTTCTCCCACAAAATACTAAAATATACATGAACAGGAAGCTCAGACACATGCCAACTCAGGCTCATCCCTTTAAATATATTTATGGCACATATTACATCTAGTAAATAAGAATCCATATAAAAGAAGGTACATCCCCGACCTTAGGATATTGGGGAAATTCATTTATATGGCTTAAGATATTGGGTGCAATTCATTTAAAACCTATGTGACCCACTAATTTCTCGTTTAATATTTCGATAGCCACGATCGAAAGATGTTATAAGATGGATGATCTAGATTTAAACTCACTTTCAAAGGGTTTCAACCATCTACATGATCTTTTTCATGTGGGGAGTTTGATTCTAGAAATGTGAAAGGTCGGCACCTATGGAGCATCAACCATTGGTTGGGAAACCCATCTCTTCCTCTCCTACAATCTAAAATATGCAGTTTTGTTGATGATCGATGAACTTCATTGGTGTTGGAAAGTCTTCATCGATGTTTACTATTCTAACTCTACCACTGGATCCTCCACACTCTGATGGACTCAAAGGATCATACATGTTGACGTGGCAAGTGACGTGTCAATTTTGACGTGGAAACGATGACATGGTGAAATAGAGTCACATTGGTGACATGTTAGATGATGTGGTATTACAAAATCCACATGTTGGATGACATGGCAATATGGGGTTGGATTTTGATAGATGATGTGGACACTGATATAGTCTAGTTTGGGAGGATCTTAATGTAATCTACCGATGGTCAGGATTAATCCAATGCTTTCATCAAAACAATCACATTTGGTTCATTTAATTCATTCATCGACGTCAGCAAATTCAAGGTCTTGTTTATAAAGTTTCAAAATAGTTAGAGACTGGTGTTGATGGTCGATGCATGTCGACGATAAAAAATATTGTTCAACTATTTCCAATTTTGTGCACAAAGGTGGTTGATGCCTGATACACTATTGATGATCAACATAATTGTCTGTCTGGGGTCGTGAAAGTCATGGATTTAAAGGGTTTTTCTCTTTTTATTCAAAATATCTAAGTCCCAAAACCCCTTTTATTACAAAATGAAACCATATGTGTTCTAGTATTTCAAATAATCATTCATCTTAGGCTTGGGACACAAACAGGAGAGAAAAATTATTCAAGAGAAAGTTTAACAACAAGATGTAATTAGACAAATCAAAATCCAAGATGAAGATGAAAGCAAAGTGTTACCCAAAAATTGCAGATATTTTGAGGGTGTGTCGAGTGCTCAATAAATGGTGATTACTTGGGCGAAACTAGAATCTATGCTCCTTACCTTATTTATAGTGATGCAACAATTTCCATATGCCTCCTTCAATTTAAGATAATAACTCAAATATTATTTATAAAGTTGTATGCATATGATCTAGAGAACATCCAAACTTGTCTGATTGTGGGGATATTTCCAATTGCATGCCTCTTTACCATGAACCCATGTTCCATGTTCTACCAAGCATGATCTAAGAATAAAATCACCACTCATATGGGTGTTAAGTGTTCAACCTTTAAGTATATGAGAAATCTTACTAGTGTGTCTCCATTTCTAGTGAGAGTCCATAGACCCAGTGGAATCACCCCGATATCATAGACCTTACTCCATTGTGAGGGAGTGTCCATATCCTTGGTGGAAATATCTACATACCCTCCCTGATAAATTCATTATTAGCAACTTATCCTTTGTTTTACCATTTTCTTTTGTATTAATTTTATTGCAATAGATGCCTATTAGTTGAATCCTTTTGGAATAACAAGTAAAAATACAAGAACTAGTCATGGAGGAGGATTTATGTTTCTTAGAAAATAATTAACCGATAATTTAGGTCCTTATTTGCAAGATCTTCACTAAGTGAGGTGAGGTGTCTATTATCTATACTAGTAGTAACATTCAATATTCTCCTTCATTTCCATTATCCACTTCCGAGTTCCTAAACCATGAGATAAACAAGACATCTATTTCTCATTTGATATGCATACAAAGATGTAAATAATTCCTTCCTTCAAATATCTTATTTGAAATAGGACTCCTTACTCTTGTTTTAGGTAGTGAAGAATTAGGATGAGAGTAAATTTTTTCTAGGATTCACCATGATTTTTGAGACTCAATATCATTCCAACACTCCTCATAAAAATGTGATCAGCAACAAAAGAACAAGAAACTTTGAAACCAAATCCAAAAAAAAATAAAAATTGAAACAAAGAAAATAAGAACAAGGCTAAAAGGTCAAATCTAACTAAACCAGAATAAAGAAGAGAAAACCAAAACAAAGAAAACTATGGTACAAGGCTTCTTGCATTGAGCAACTAAGAAAATAATCTTTTTAGGGATTGGCCATTAATAAGGAGAGCATAAAACTCACCCCTAAGGTTTTGCAATCGGTATGTGCCTACCCCAATTTTCTCAACAACTTGGTAGGGACCAAGCCATAGATTTTGAAATTTAGAATGTTTCCCTTTACGATCGTTTGTTTTGTCCCACTTCAAAATTAGGTCACCTAGCTCAAAGTTTTTGTCTCTAGATTTGTGCTTGTCAAAACACATTTTAACCAATTGTTGGTGAGATAAAAATTGATTTCTATCCCTTTCCCTTTCTTCCTCAATCATTAAGAGTTTTTCTATGCGTTTCTACAAGCTTGATAGTGGTTGGCTTCTAGAGTATTGGGAGAGATGTAGGGATGGGAGATACAGGTTGTTTAGGAGAATGGATTTTTTTCCATAAACCTGAAAGTATGGAGAATTCCCTAAGGATTATTTAGGAGTAACCCCATCATCCCACATGGAGTTATGAAGTGCATTATGCCAATTCCTATGATTTTATGCCATGATCTTTTCAAGAATTCTCACTAGATTTTTTTTGGTCAATTATGTTGTTGGAAATTGTGTTTTCATTGATGTCAAAAAATAGTATTGATACTACAGTCAGGGGGAGACTAACTATTGTCAATGATAATGGGAGACCATGAATGTCTCTACAAATTTATTATCCTTTGTGTATGAAAGATGACTATGCATTGTTGAATTTGTGCAACTATTCTTTGTTTACCCTATAGACGAAGTCACTGTGCGAAAATACAACAAATTGTGTTCTAGATGCACAAGTTTAAAGAAGAATGGAAACTCTATGTGAATTAAGGAATGAAAAATGAAATGGCCCTGCAAATGATAGGTCTAAGGATCGAACCAGAAACATGAATCCATGGAAAGACATAAGAATAAGAGTGTAGAGGAAGTGTTGAGCATGCGTTGAAGGTAGGATGACAATGAACAGTCGATCCAAGTGAATTTGGGTCGCACAAGCATAAGGAGAAGTCATGTAATTGGAAGATGGATGAGATGATCCCATTGTAGGTTTGATCAATAATAAGAGAGTTGGATTCAAACTCTAAAGGCACAAAGAACTCATGCATGTGATGAAGTCTTGAGCATGTAAGAGATAGTAGGGAAAAAACCCATATTGACATATTCCACATTCATGAGGAAAAATAAATACAAAGGGTTTATAATGAAAACATGAAAGAACATAGTTTGATTATGAATGAAGACTCATGGAACTGTGTGAAATGTGTTAAACTTTTGCATAGAGAACTGTGGACCTAGAAAATGATAAATCATGACCGTTCACCTCCAGATATCAATGGCTAAGATCAAATATTAGGGTCTGACACTCAGTGGGACAACTCAACCATGTATGTGCCATGACAACAGCCTCATCAACACCACATGTCCAATTAGATGAATGCCACATCAAAGGAAGTTTACATCAATGATTTCACGTGCAATGCCATGTGTCAAGACACGTGTTGATGCCATGTCATCCAATATACATGAAGAATATGTCCATGCAAAATCCACCTCATCTGCAACATTAGAAAAAGAGATCTCAAAAAGCGACTAAGTACCAAGAAATTGCTAGATACTGCGCACAATGAAGAATCAGAAGTATGTGAAGAAATGGGCGCAAACCCGCAGTGAGAGTTCGAAAATTAACTAAGTGTCAAGAATTGGTTTGATGAACGATGTCACAGATATAGAGTCGGGAAAATTTCGTAGACCCGTGATAAGATTTTGAAAAAATTGACTAAGTACCAAGACATCACAACGATAGTGAGCACAATGGAGAATAGGGAGTATGTGAAGAAATTAACACAAACCTGCAGTGAAAGTTCAAAAATAAACTAAGTGTCGAGAATTGGTCGGATGGACGAGGTCACAGATATAGAGTTGGGAAAATTCCACAAACCCATAGACGCGCAACAAGATTTTGAATAATTTTCCAAGTATCAAGAATGACCAAGTACTAAGACATTTCAAAGAAATATCTAGGTATGAGGAATCCATCAAACGGTCTAGGAGGTCTCCACTTGTCACAGATCAGAAAACCTAAAGGGTGAGAGTATGATGGCTCATGATATCTCGTAGACTCAAGGTGAAATACTTAGAAAAGTTTCTGAGTATGGGTGCAAAGTGAGTGTGGAAAAATGCGAAGGTGCATTATGGAGGTTGTGGAAATATGAAAAAATATGCCTTAAAGCCACAAAGAAATTATTGGAAATTCATCTAAGTATAAGTGTAAAATGAGTATAGCGGAATGTGAAGGTTCATTATAGAGCCAAAAAAGGTATGAAAAGATATTCCTTATACCCACGGTGAAACTATCGAGATAAGAGATCGACGGTTGAGGCTAATAAAAGATTTGATCAGACGATGGTTGTGAGATAAAGGATTGAACTATGTGAGAATTGGATCAACAGTCAAGATTAATACGAGGTCCAGATCATATGGTGGCTTCCATGTGTCAATGATGTGTAACGTTTTGATATGGACAAGGAATCATATTGACAGTTGTGATCTAATTAGAGATGATCGAACGATTGATGAATGTTGAAGCTATGCTACGAGGAATGAGATCAATGGGTGAGATTAAATTGATAAGATGATCTGAAGTTTGTTGGGTGCTAAGGGAATATTAGTGGACATTGAAATAGATAAACAATTGAGATTGAACCTTAATATGATCCAACAACTATTGAGAGTCACAATTCATGCTCTGTCTAGAGAGGTAGATGGTGTGTGATAAAAGGTAATTGAAGACTGAATTCAAAGGACATTTTTTCATATTCAAAGGGATCTAGAGCTGACCCCATGGAAACATTCTTTGGATATTTGAAAAAACCTTTGGATATATTTTTTGTATAAATAAAGATGCTCGAATCCAATTCAAATTTAGAGGATAGAGAAAGGATGGAATAGAGAGAACTACGAGTAAGTGTGGATCGTTTGAAGAGAATATCTGAGGCTCTAAGTTCCAAGGATGCTAGAGAAGGAAAGGAAGATAATGTAAGGAAATCTGGGAGGTGAAAGGAAAAAGGAAATTTTGAAACTATCCAAGATTGTGAACTGTGACTATAGAGATAGAACAACATACTCGTATAGAGGAAGGATTGAATGGAAGAGATAATATGGTATTATTAATAGCTTGAAGAGATTGATTTTACCAGTAAAATTGGTATCTACAAGAACTATTGAGTTGGTTCTCAGATAAGGGAATTGATGTCTACTCCTGGTTGTTGCTTTCAAACAATATTGCTAAGTTGGTGCCTAGTCAAGGAGATCAGTTTCACCTGTAGGTTGGTGCCTATGAACATTATTGTTGAGTTGGTGCTCAATCAAGGAGACTGGTGTCTCATGCAGGTTGGTCCCTACAAACATTATTGAGTTGGTGCTCATTCAAGGAGATTGGTATCTTTTGTAGGTTTGTTCCTACAAGAATTGTAACAGTATATTCATTCCTACAATATTTTGTTAAGAAAATTTATGAGGTTTTATCCCATTTGAGTTTCCATGTTAAATCTCTATGTATTGTGGATTATATGTTATTATGTTCATTTATTATTAACTTCTTATGACTAATGAAGTAATAAATATATAAATATTGTAAGAAAAGGAAAAACATTCCTATACTGATTGTTAAGAACCAAATAATTGAATACAAAAGAAACACAATAGATATAGAAGAACAATATGGAAAATCTATTTTATTACTATCAAACCCTTAGGGTAGGGAAACACCATATAATGGATCCTATTATGGAAGGGATCCTCTCCTGTTCACTTGCCTCTTTGAGGGAGCTTCCTCCTATTGATCTACCACTTCAAATATAATACTTCTCTTGATGTCCCCTTACATTGTTTGAATACATTTATATAGTTCTACCATCACCTAATAACATTCTAGCGGAGGAATCTTCTAGAAAAAGAAACTTCTAAGAAGTCCTCTTACATTTATTATATCTAACTACCATAGTGGGCCTTATTTAATAATACAATGTACCTAGTCCACCTTACATTGAATGGACTCCACTATTATCACTATGGGCCCTCTGGGCCCCCACTACTACCTCTCTAGATACCTAACATTCCATCCCCCTTATGAAAGCGTTTTCCTCAATGCTTGATGTACAACCATATACCAGGGTCCCATGGATCATTGTGGACCATAATGGTGAAGAAGCCTAGAGAACCAAGGTCCCATGTAGAAAGGAAAGCCACCATGCTGAAGTATTCCAACCGCCATTGTAAACTCGGGTCCCATGTCCAAGTGCTCATGTGAACTCCACGTGGAAGATTTTGGAACCCAATAACCAACTCAAAATGATGCTCCAAAGACTGACACATGTCATGTGGATCCAAATAAGAAGATCCATCCACATAGTGGAAAAGGGTCATAGTAGAATCTGGAAGGAATAAATATACCACTGTAGAATATGAAGGATGGACACTGGTAATAATAATTGGCTCCCGATTTGTCACATTGATGCTCTCTATAGAAGGTGGATTATAGTCATCAAATAAAATATGAAGGTGGTTGTCATCCCAGAAATGACAACTATCCATATACCAATCATCACAATTGGCCTCAAAATCATACCAAGCATATATTTCTTGATTATATTCATCCCTAAGATCCACCATAATAAATATTTCCTACATGTTATCCAATGAATATTGAATACTACGAAAACTATCTTTAAGGCCATCTACAAAGTCATCAAATCTCCCATCCAATGTGTCAAACAATTGGGCTTTGAATGATTCAGTAATCTGTAGAATTTATTTGAGGGTTTGAGAAGAAATAGCCATCTAAGAACCCTATGAAAAGTTATGATCTCTACAGTATCATCTCCATCACGAAAAAACCCCAAAAATAGAACAATAAGTTACGACAGAAAATCGCGGCTTTTTTCTGGAAAAACCCTGAAAAATTGTTGAATTTAAAATGCTCATAACTTCACTTCCCGGACTCCGTTTCGGCTGATTGTTATTTTGAAATTGGGTATTTTTTCCGAGAGGAATTCAAATACCCAATTTTGTTTTCCAAATTTAGCTCATAAAGCTTCAAATATGAATCTGAAGTGCATCACCCTTTTTTTTTCTTCCCTATAAAAATTCTGCAAAAAGAGCAAACATTTCTTCCCTTCTTTGGCCAAGGAAAGTGCTCTGATACTACATGTTAAGAACCAAATAACTGAATACAAAAGCAACACAATAGATATGGAATAACAATATGCAAAATCTCTTTTATTACTATCAAACCCTAAGGGTAGGGCAACACCATACAATGGATCCTATTATGGAAGGGATCATCTTCTGTTCACTTGCCTCTTCGAGGGGGCTTCCTCCTATTGAGCTACCACTCCAAATACAATACTTCTCTTCATGTCCCCTTACATTTCTTGAACACATTTATATAGTGCTACCATCACCTAAGAAAATTCTAGAGGAGGAATCTTCTAGAAGTAGAACCTTCTAAGAAGTCCTCTGACATTTATTATATCCAACTACTCATTTAGTATATCTAACTACCATAGTGGGCCTTATTTAATAATATAGTTGACCTAGTACACCTTACATTGAATGGCCTCCATTATTACCACTATGGGCCCTATGGCCCCCCACTACTACCTCTCTATCTACCTAACACTGATTCAACACCTCCTCTCAGTATAAGTAAGCATGCCAACATCTGCAACACCATTCCCCTGCGGGTAGTAATTAGAAGAATACCTCAATATAATCCCCTTATCTAGAGAAAATTTAGTCAAAAGAGTAGAGTAAAAATAGGCAACATTATCGAAAACAACAACATATGGTACCCCAAACCTTGTCATTATGTATTTCTCCATGAATTGAATCACCACTCTCTCATTAATATGGGTAACAGGAATACATTCTTACCATCGAGTGAAATTTTCGATTACAGTCAGTATGTACTTATGTTGTTTAGAATTGTTTGGATTAATTTTCCCTATGACATATATACCCCATTGCTAAAAAGCTATTGAAATAGTTATTTGTTGCAATGGAATGGGTTCCTTTTTTACTTTCCCAGCACTCAGCTAATAGGTTTTGCACTTTCTAACATGTGTGTGTGTGTGTGCATCCTTAAACAAGGTTGGACAATAGTACCTTTCCCTTAGGATTTTATGTGTGGTGGTTTGACCCAGAAATTCCCATGTGATGGACCATCATGAAGGTCTCTCAATACATTTTATGCATCTTCTTTCTCAAGACACCTAAGTAACACTCAATCATTGTTCATACAAAACAACATATAGTTAATAAGGTGATACTGGGAAGATTTTAATCTAAGATCTCTTCTCTCCTTAGGATTTATATGTTCAGGTCATGTACCATGATGAAGGAAGTACGATAAATCTGTGTACCAAGATTCATGACTCGGTGGGATGTATAATACTTCACTACACCACAAATAAAGTTCATTGTCCCATCTTAATTTTTATGTTTCTACTAGGTCTTGGGATTCTATGGCCAATTTACAAAAACATCGGCCTCTAACTATCTTTGTTGGTTTGATGTCAAGATTGAATTCTTGGATGACAGTCATCTAGTTCCCTCTTCTCTCTCCCATTTCCTTTCGTGTGAAAAGTGACCTTACTGTAGGGTGGGGCACTATAAATTTAGTGTGGTTCTATAGGATGTAAGATCTAAAATGTTTCACTTCTTTGTAGACAACGTACGCTTGCTTTTCTATAGTAGGGTAATTGAGCTTTGTCCCTTGCAGGTAGGTGCTCATAAATGAGATATGGGCCTCATTGTTTTCATCATCCTTTTGGTCAACAACGATATAATCCTTGTTGAAGTCAGGGCTACACAAAACATGAGCTTGGGAAATGGAAACCTTAATTCTGTCAAAGGCCTCTCTTTCATCTTTATTCCATTTGAATTCTACATCCTTGTGTATCATTTTTTGCAATGGCTTGATCATTTTTTCAAAATCAGGAATAAATTTTTGTACAAAATTAATCTTCTCGAAGAAATATTGCATGACTTTCTTGTTATGTGGGAGAGGAAGTTGAGAAATTACCTTGACTCGTTCAAGGTCAATATTAATGTCATGTTTAGAAATAATGTGGCCTAATATTTTACCCTCATTTACACCAAATATGGTCTTTTGGGGGTTTAAATATATCCCATACTTCCTACGCCTTTCAAATATATGATTGAAATGAGAAATATGATCTGACCTATTCGTGGAGTAGACCGTGACATTGTTTATATAGACCACTACATATTTTCACATCCATGGCCCTCTGGAAAGTAGCTCCTGCATTTATCATCCCAAATGGCATGCTTTTATAGGAAAATGTTCCCCATTTAGTCTGGAAAGTTTTTTTCAATCTATCTTCTTCTGATGGTTATATCTTGAAAACTCATACAAAGTGAGAATATCTTAGATCCATAAACACTTTGCAGGAGTTTTTCCAATGGGGGAACAACATAGTTATCTTTTTTGAAGATTTGTTCAAATTTCTAAAATCAACACATAAACAAATTTCTCTCAACTTCTTTTTTATGAGAACTAAATTAGATACTTAGGCATAATGTCTTACCTAAAATATAATTTTAGCATCCAACAATTTTTTAAGTTCTTTCTGAATTAGAGGCTCAAGATATGGGTGAAATTTTCTCATCTTTTGTTGAAATTTTTTAACATTTGGTCTAAGAGGAATGGTGTGTTGTATAATCTTGGTATCATATGTTTTCAAGTCTTGATAAGACCAATCAAACACATCTTGATATGTGTTAAAAACATGAGGTAGGATTTCTTTTCTTTAGGAGATATTGATTTTCCAAGATTGACATTCTTGGGGTTTTCAGTAGTCCCTAGATTTATGACTTCGCAAGAGAGACATGAAATACCAGTTTTTACATTCTTGGGGTTCTTGAATCTTGCTTGTAGATTGAAAAGGTTTTCAAGGTTGACTACTCCTCCAAAAATTGTGTGAATTTTAGGATTTATAGAACTGTCATCCTTGTCAGTATCATGTTCATTGTCTTCCTATTCAACAATCATTCCATGGAACACTTCATCATCAATAACTAGGTCCTTGAAATTTTCATCATTAGTCAAGAAGGCGATAATCTACTCATCTCCCTAAAATACTCTCCAATTAGTGATGTTTTCAGGGACTGTTAGCTTGTACAATAGTTCTATGGTGAACCTAGAGACCTCATAATCCTTGAGAGGATATAGCCTCAAGTTTATTGTAGCAAGAGAATCAACAACCACATTCTAGGATTGAGGGATGGTGGTGATGTTGAATGCTTGAAAACTCTCTATCAATCTAGATACTTCTTGTTGGTAATTCCTTAAGTGAGGTGAATTGCAATGTATGTTATTTTTTACCTATCTGACAATGATCTCTGAGTCTTTGAAGACAACTAGTTCTTTGATATTCAGGTCAATGGATTTTTTGAGTCCTTGGACCAAATCCTCATATTCAACGTTATTATTAGTACACTCAAACTCAAACCTACATGAAAAAAAGACACATTTACCAACTGGTTCAATAAAAATACACCCAACACCATCTCCCTCTTGTGACTTGGATCCATAAAAAAACAGAGTCCAAATTTCAGATGGAAACTTAGGCACCCTTTTGTTGGAATCTATGCTTGGAGTTTCCTTTTTGTCTTCTAAGATATTAATTGGGAAGCATTGGTTAGTTTTGTTTCATTCTTCAATTATTTTTTAGTTTTCTTGCAACAACAACTTTGACTTCTGTGAAAATAGAATCTTGGACATGTAAGGTGAGAAATTCCCAAAATTTGAATCACAAGAGTAGTTTCTAACACATGAAACTATGTTGAAGAGGGTTCATTTCGGGCTTCTAAATCAGTGACAATGTGTTTCAAGTATTTTTCTCTATCAATCATGTTCATGTTTGGTTTCCGTTTCCATGGTAGCCAATGACAAGACCAATAAGTACTGAAATATCCATGCAAATTTTGTGACCAGTCCCAGATTAGTAACATCCCATAAGATTTAGGGATATCTACAACTATAGTGTCAATCACTTGGTGAATATTTGGGCTAGAAGCTATACAAATCATGACATATTTCATTTCACCAATGACCGTGACCTCAATTCTATCTAATTGTATGATGTGTATGTCATTTTTTGTAGGGGTTGCATTTAATTTTTTACATACGGAATAATGCATGACATTCGAAGATGCCCCGGAGCCAAATAAACAGTTGTCTAATTTTTTGTTGAAAATATAGAATGTTAGCAAGAAAGGAGGAATGTAAAGCTTAGATTTTTTTTTCTATAGATGTTGAGTTTATGTTTGATTTTATGGTCTCCCCAAAAGTTACTTTACTTGTGCTTTGATGGGGATTTACAGTGTAGTTGTCTCCTTTCTTTATTTCTTGCAACAATAGACTTTTCTTTTGAGGAAGCTTGTACAAGTCCATAACATAAATGTTTGCTTTCATTTTCTTCAAGTCTTGTACCAAATTGTACTCTAATTTGGATGTTTCTTGTGTTGTAAACTTGGGGGCATAGATGAGTATGGGAGTTGGCTGGCTAAAGAACCTAAGTTTTCAGGTTTTTTAGGGGCCTAAGCTATGATAGGGTGATTTTGAGGAACATGTCCCTTCCTCCTTGTTTGTATAATTAAGGTTTCATTAGAAAACTCTTCTTCTTTGGTGATATCATCACTAGGTGTTATATAGTTTATATCCCATAAATCCATTTTTTTTCTTCTAGTGGCTCATTATCTCCCTCCTCGATTCAATTGGTGGCTGAGCTACTTGCTTGTTTGGTCAAATCACATCCATTAAAGAAGAGATTGGCCATAAAGTTCATGGTGTTCACCTTGTTACACCCCATTCCTTGGGGTAACTAAGAAGATGATGTATTGAGGTCCACAAGTTGTAGACATGGAGTGCTGAGAGCGAGATGATCGATGGAGTCCACATTGTGCAAAAAGAACCCCTCCTCTCCACTACACACCACTATTCATCTTCAACAACACAACAACATCCACCACACCGGATTTTCTCCAAGAGGACATTAGGTCTTTCTTCATGAGGTAACAAGTACGATATCATGGTAAGTTTCACTTTAATTATTGAAGCATTTGAACATGTTTCCAAGGGTCCTCTCTTGATTATGAAACATTTGCTTGGAATTTATACTTGTTTCCTTATTTCACCTTGGTGGTTGACATGGTTTCCTAGTAAGTGGGTCACCCTTGGGAAGAGAGTTGTTACTGAGGGGTCCCCTAGAAGGGTCCTCACACCATTCCCACTCATACTTACCACCTTCCATACTTCTTCCCCTTCTTTTCCTTATCTTTTGGGTTTAGGTTTCACTGACCTAAAGAAGGGCTTGTACCTCATTTCATGGGAAGAAGGGGATAAAGGCCCATAGATGTTGTAGCTCGAAAATTTTAAGAGCCACAAGTGATCCTTATAGATGCTTCGCCTAAGGTCCTAAGAGAAATGAAATTATTTTCCATAAAAATGAAGGGCTTGTGAAAAGAAAACACATAATTAATAAATGTCTCACATGTTGGGGAAATTCATTTTGCGATGTCTCTTAATTTCCATTTCATATGACACTCTGTGTGTTTATAACTTCAAGTGGCATTGAGGTAATATTTACTTTCCATTGCACATAGTACTCAATGTTCGAACTCTAATAAATTATTGACAATAAGGGATTAGAAAAATGTTTCATTGCAAATGAAGGTGCACCACACATTCCATAAAGGCACCCATAAATGAGACAATATGAACCCTTGATATGTCAGGAACCTCATGCCCGAGAGTATTTACCCCCCCACCCAACTCATACTCATTGCATGGCCTAGAAAGGGGTCTTCTTAGGAAACATTCCTTAACCTGGGGATTGATCTACCCAATAGGGAACCATGACAACCCTCCCGTACCTAAATTTGGCAAATTTTATAAGGTCTTTGAGCATGTGTCTAACTTGAAAAGGAGAGATTTAATGCACTTGTTTAAAAGGTTCTTTGATTAAATTTGTCTTACTTAGCATGATTCATGTGACTTGTGGACCCTTGGAGGTCATACTTGTTTGTCTTTATAGGACCTTGCACGGTGGAATCTTTTCATGGAAGGAGTAGGTCACTTGGACTTTCATAGGGGATTGAAGCCCACAATATGGACGATGCACCACCACTCATTGAGGGCTTGAGAAGAAGAATGTTTCCTTTGGAGGAACTTGGATGGCATGTTTGGATGACATTTATACCCTTTACACCTGAACATTGGATTTTGGAAGCATAGGACGTCACACCTTAGCCCTTGGCGCCACCTTGGATGATGGGGTTATGGTGGGATTTTGAGGGTTCTACAAGTCATATGATGTGATTTGATGGAGGGAGATACACACTCTAGCGCATGATGACATGACACATGGCCTTTGGAGGCCAAACAAATTGGTATTTGAGGCTTAACATCTCACCTTTATCCCAACATCACCCCTTTAGGGCATGGCATCGTCATCATTAGGGATTTATTTTATGTAAATTTTAATTTGTAAATTGTAAAAAGGAGAAAATAGAGGGTCGACCCTCTTTTATTTTGTTGTTGACATTTTTAAGTGGAAAAATTGGTTTTAGGTGACCTCATATAAATAGAGGTCACCTCACTTTCATTTTATCATCATCACTTGAGAATTACATATTAATTTTGGCTTAAATTTTCTCCCTACTTAGGCAACTCGCTATCTCTCTTCTTTGGTTCATTTTGGATGGAATACTTGTCTATTGGAGGAAAAAGGATAGTGTTATCTCTGGATGCTTGTTTCTTGGCAATTGTGGTGGAATATTCTTGATAAGTAAGGGGTTTTTCATGCTATCTCTTGGATTAGGTAAGAAATTTTTTCAATTGTATGTTTTCTTATTGATTTCAAGGTTAATTTGTCAAACCCTTGGAGGAGTATAAGGGCATACACCCTCCATCAAGATCTATCTTTGTTGTCATTGAAAATGATATTTGCAAAGGTTGCTACAAGGAGTAAAAGGTCTTACATCCTTGTAGATTTACCTCGCTAAGGTTTGTTTACTCTAGGGAGTAAAAGAGATTACACCCATTGAGGAGTAATAAACCCTAGATCATAAATAAGAGACCCCATAAAAATAAGATAAGGCACTAACATTTTTTCATTGGATATTGAATAGTGTGCATTGGTAAATGTGATTGGAGAGAAGAGAATAACAATTGTACTGACCAAATAGATGAATAATAATTTACACATGATATACTATGTATAACTCAACTAATGTGCAATGGAAGATACGTCAATGCACCATATTGGTGGTCTAGAGATATCTGGACACACACAGGCAGTGACCAAAGTTAACTGTAACCTAATCCTAGTTAACTAGTCATGTGGTCTTTATTTAAGTTAGTCATACGTGTGGAAGTGAGAGAAACACATGCAACTGCTGGTGATAAAACTGAGGTTTCCATGCGTGAGTGACTTCTAATAGTCTACCTAAGTTTAATTGACTCTAAATTGAAGAGAAAATTCTCTTAGAATGTAGGAGAGGTTCCTAAAAATAGGAGACTCTCAATAATGACTAATAAACATAGGAAAATAAGGAAAAATATCCTAGGTGTGTGAAATATCGCCAACATGGAGTGCTGAGAGCCAAATGGCCATTGGATCCCACATTATGTAGATAGATCCCTTGCTCTCCACACACCACCATTCGTCATAAGCAACACAACAACATCCACCACAACGGCTTTGCTCCGAGTGGACATTGGGTCTTGCTTCATGAGGTAACAAGTCCAATCTCATGGTAAGTGTCACTTTAATGATTGAAGCATTTGAACATGTTGCAAACGGTCCTCTCTTGATTTTGAAATGTTTTCTTGGAATTTGTACTTTTTTCCTTATTTCACCTTAGTGGTTGACATGGTTTCCTAGCAAGTAGGTCACCCTCGGGAAGAGGGTTTCTAACGGGGGGTCTCCTAGAAGGGTTTCTATTGGTACTTTTGGTGGTTTCCCCTCCTCGAATAAGGGGGTGGATGGAATTTCAATCATTGTTTCTCCACTTGTTGGAGAAATACTTTGTTCCTCATGCTCATTCCCTTTACCTGCAACTTCTCCAAATTGTTTTGCATGGTCTGTATTCTTTTCATTATCCTCTCTCCCAAAGGTGGTATCTTTTGAACTATCTTCTTCACTTTCACTTCCACCTTCATATACTTGAGCCTTCTCTTCTTTCGGTGGTTGTGACTCTAATTCTAGTTGAGTTGTGATATTTTAAATTGTGCTTGGTACCACCAGTGGTTCTTTTGGTTGTGGATCCTCAGGTAGTGGTCATCCTTTCACATATGTGTTGGACATTTATAATTGGAACTCCTAAAGTGTCAACATCATCATTGTCATCATCATCGATCATTGTCAAATCTACAACTTGGGGACCAAAGACTGTGGTGGTTGGTACCTCTTGAAAACCCTCGGATGATATGATTGGTTCAAGCAACCCTTATTGTACTTGTTCTATGTGAATTTCAAGTTGAGTACTTATTGGCAACCACCAATTCTGTCAAATTTTATCATAATAAAAAGTCAACGCAAAGAGATAAAATCTTTTCGTAGTTGCCTCCTCCTTACATTTATAAATGATTCTGTCTTTTGGCTTCAAGGAGATTATTGGGCTAGCTCATTATATGAGTTTTTAGTTTAAATTTTTGTTTACTTTATTTAAATTTCATGATTGCAAGCATGAAATTGAAACAAAACTTGGATTGGGTTAATTAGACAACCCCGGTCCCGATTTGACCTTCTAGTTGACGGTGTGTCACTTACGCCTATCAACAAATGGAGCTAGAAGGAGGGTCGAGGTAAATTTAAGGATTAAATGTTTTATCCCTCAGTCTATCATAATTCCAGATTTATAAATTCTTCTTTTGTGTCATCTTGAAATGCACTAGAAGGAAGTTCATATGATGGCGACCCCCAGGCACCTACCTCAGTAGGTCCCGCGTCTGACCTCCTGGTCTTAAGGATCGTTCTAAATTACCCTCGAGCCGGAGTGGCTCCTTTGATTCTCCCCTAGAATTCTTATTAAAATTTGACCCACAGGTCTGTCCTACTCGTTATAGCCCTTAGGCTTGAGCGCTTCTCCATTCTCAACAGAAAATAACAATCGGGTTTCGGGGTTTTCCAATCCCCGATGTCACCAACACTTGCTTCCTCGAATCCCCGATCTCCAATATCCCGATGCGCTTCCTTTTTTCTTCAGCCCCTCCTGGCTATGCTCCCAGTCCACACGACCCTGCCTTATATGACCACAATCCTATCTCTTATCGGGGTTCGGGCTTTCGAGTGTCGATATGTATTGAGCCTCTTGTCCACGGGATCCTCGATTTCCCAAATCTCAACTTCCTGATAGTTGACCTTTCCTTTCAGGGAATTTCCTGAAATATTTGATCTCGGCCACGCATCCTCAAGGATGGATGGTCCTCGCTTGCTCCTCACTATTTCACGATTCACGATTTCAAATGCTCCGGTTGCCCTGTCTTCAAGATTTGCGAAACGTCGAATCCCGATACGCTGCTTTGACTTCCCTGTCGGGATTTCCCCCGATAGACTCGATTGTCGCCACACGTCCTCTAGAGATGAATGGCCCTAATTTTCTCTCGGGGTCTCTGTGACTTCATATTCCCGATACCTCGTTTTGATGAGATGACGTCAGCTAGGTCCCAGACGGAGCTCTCCTTTGTTTTCGGAAAGTCGAACTTCGCAACCTCGAAATGAAAGTTTTCCTCATCTCTAGAACTCACGAAATGTCGATCTCCGATGACCATGCCTCTCGTCAGAACTTTCCTCCTCCCGTCCACGAAGCTTAACCTTCATGCAACTCCCGGTCAATCCAACAGTTGAAGGGTATCTATGTGTAGATCCGATGGTCCACAATCTCCTGAGCTTGAACTCCGGATGCAACTGTAACCTCCTCTCTTCTCTGGAAGATATGACAGATGGCGGGGTTTCGCTAATCCTCCCCATAGATTCCTGACCGTCGATTTATTTCCTTCGATGATTTCCACGAAGGAAAACCAAGAACTCCTCCCTGGACTTATCCGCTTGCACTAAAAACTTCTAATGTCCCTCAATGTCTTCAAAGGCCTTATTCCTCCAGAGCTTCTCACAACTTCAAGCTTCAAAGAGGGTCCTTGCATGCACTCCTTGTGGAAACCTTCAGATACTTTCAAATATCTGAGAACCTTCGACTCTACGCACACCTGCAGCAGTAGTCTTTCGATTTTTTGCTCAGGTTTGCAACCCTGAGACCTCACTCAGCCTGTGAACTCCTTGCACGGCTCCTGTGCCCAAATGCACTCTGGGTGAATGAGAACAAGAGTTAAACTACCTGAGCCCTTCGTCAACGCACTCCTTGCAGACGAATTCAACTACACTCCTTGCAGAAATCTCTTGCTCAGATAGAGAAACAATTGAAGCTCATTCCTCTTACTCTTCCTCTCTCAGATTTCAAGCACTCAACAAGAAATCATTCATACATAGCATAAAAGCAATTGCATGACAGAAAGAATAAACCATTCATGAACGTAACATTCAAAGATGCATACACAGAGAATAAGTAAACACCATGAGTCTGAATCACAACTTTCT
>SNQJ01S0067752.1:55586-72504 GCA_010110895.2 Picea sitchensis | reverse complement strand
AGTAGTGTATATTTAGACAATGTATATTTATATTGAGGGACAATGTTTATTGCTGACAAGCGTAATGAACCGTGTATATTTAGACAAAGAATTTGTTAATGTTAATGGACATTATATATTGTTGACAAGCGTATTTGATTTTGTTAAGTGCCATAATAGTTCACATTTATGATAACGTTTATGACTATAGTAACATTATAATAGTTCCCTCCTTCGCACTTAGACTTCTTGCGTAACAAATAATGGATTTTGGTTGTTAGGGAAGTCGTTTAACAACTTGTGCAAATTTAAGTGGAGTGATGTCATCTTGCGTAAGGTCGACTTGTTACTTGGGTGCATGGGTATAGTCTTCTTGTCAGTTAATTCGACCTCTTAGAGCTTTGGTTTTAGCTTGGGTTAGGGGGTCCATTTATGTTATGTTGTGCCATGGTCATTGTCATGCCTATCGCCCGGTGACGACATGATTCCTGATGAGGGGAGTATTGTGCACCCTGACGGATAGAGGTGAATGGTAACCTGGTCGGAGCCCATGCTTCCTGATGTGGGTGTGGTTCGTTGTAATTGATGTTGGTGCTTGGTTTGTAATGCCTTAATGAAATTTGGTTTTGCGCACCGTAGAGGTTTCCAGTTACTGTTCGACGAGGCCACTGTGTCAGGATTGTGGATGTTGTCCTTTAGCTTGTAGGCGTTGTCATGTTTGTGTCAGGCAGGGAGTCGTTTCTATCTATCCTTGATTTCCACATGTTTCACCCAATTGCTCGATGTGATAATGTGTTGAGTCGTTGTTTTCTGTTGCCTGATATGCGTACGTGGTGTTCGTCGTCAGGTGGTGTGGTTTAACTATTGTCATCGTTGCCTTCCTACCTAAAAAAAAAAACATTGCACCTTTTTGCATCTCTTGTAGTAGTAATGATTGGGGTCATTACATATGGTATCAGAGTGGGTTCAACCCTGTGACTGTGGATCACTAGGATTTCCACTGCAATAAAACCTTTATTATTAACCTAACGCTAATTAAAAACTTTAATGTGTCCTTGTGGTGATCTCGATTAGAGGGAACCACACAGGTTTGTGGCGTGGTGCCGTGGAGGGAGGTGCGATGCCTCCAGAGGTGTCCACACCCTCAGAGACTAACCCCAAAGAGAAGAGCAAGTCCTTGGGCTGGATTCAAATGTTGTAAGGGATGATGATGGTCTGACAAGGTCCTTCTAGAGGTTGTCAAAGGCCTTGATTCACCATTTGTATTGAGTTTAAGACAGGGCGCCTGTACCCCTAAGGGACCGCAGCGTGCCCAACCACTACCGTTAGTATGAGAAGGTAAAATTTCTCGAGTTCTTTGGTGCCTCGGATGGTGCAGCTGTTGAGGCATGGTTAGAGAATATGGCGATGTGCTTTACACTTCGTGACTATACCTCCAACATGAAGGCCCACATGGAAGTATTTAAACATAAGGGGAGCACTCTTCTATGATGGAAGACGCTCCTGCCGCAATTGAACATGGCCATCGATGACGTGTCATGGGAACTGTTCGAGGAACGGTTCCAGGAGATGTATATTTTTGAGGAATTTGTTGAGCGTCAACTCAACGATTTCAATGCCTTACGACATGGCGACCATTAGGTGCCCCAGTAAGAGGCCCATTCTGGGAGCTGCTTCGGTATGCTCCACACCTTTTACCAAGAAACTTAAGGGAAACAAGTTCGTGTTGGCCTCATTGTTAGGATCCAACTTGTTCTTCGAGTACCAGGAATACTAGACCGAAGAAAGTGTGTTAGAATGTGGGGAGCCACATTATCAGCATGACTGCCCCAGTGGAGAGGACTAGAGCATCTGGATCATCCGGACCCACTACCATGGGAGATTTGGGCAAGACCCATCGGATTCATGCAGCGGTGAGTAATCTCCAGGAAAAGCACCAGTTGGCTGTGCTAGAGACGTCAGGTACCATCGCTAATGAGACCCTTAGTATTTTGATAGATCTAGGTGCTACCGAGAGTTTCATTTTAGGTGCAGTGCTAAAAAGGATTAAGGTAAAGGTAGTTGAACAGGATGAGTTTAGCTTTGTAGAAATGGCTTCTGGATCCAAACAATAGATTGGTGGGAAGGTTACGAGATGTAGCCTTAACCTGGGAGAGTTTGTCACCAGGGCCAACCTGTACGTCATGATCTTAGGATCTTATGAAGTCGTGATTGGTATGGACTGGTTAGAATCGCATGAGGCGATAATCAACTGTAAGACGAAATGGTTGAGCTTGGTCGATGATGACGGACAGAGACGCGTGATTGTTGGTTGAAACCAGGAAGTTTCCCTGAGGTTCATCTCTTCCTTGCAGCTACGAAAGAGCATGCACAAGGGGTGTAATCTTTATGCGATCCTTGCATTAAATGAAAAGGGATTAGTAGAAGGTCTAGAATACCTTCCGGTGGTCAGAGAGTTTGCGGATTTATTCCTGGAGGAGTTACCTGGGATGCCACCAGAGAGGGAATTGGAGTTTACCATAGACCTAAAACCGGGGACTGAACTGATAGAAAGAACTCCTTATCGGATGTCGACCCCGAAGTTACAGGAGTTGAGAATGCAACTGAAGGAGTTGATGAACCTGGGAATGATACGTCCTAGTGTGTCACCGTGGGGTGCACCTGTTATACTCATATGAAAGAAGGATAGTTAGTGGATACTTTGCATTGACTACCATCAATTGAACAAGGAAACGATTAAGAATCAATATCCGTTGCCAAGGATTGATGATCTGTTTGATCAGATGAAGGGTGCGACACTATTTTCAAATATTGACATGAGATCAGGGTATCACCAGTTATGGATCAAGGAGGATGACGTCCCTAATACCACCTTTAAGACAAGGTTTGGACATTATGATTTTACTATTGTACCGTTTGTATTGACGAACGCCCCAGGGGTATTTATGAGTTTGATGAACGGGGTGTTCCACGAGTACTTGGACAAGTTCGTCCAATTATTCATTGATGATATTTTGATTTACTCTTGGATGATGAAGGAGAATGACGAGCACTTGCGCTTGGTACTACAGTGTCTGCGAGAGAACAAACTGTATGGGAAATTGTCTAAATGCTTGTTTTATCAATCGAAGATTCACTACTTAGGGCATGTCATCTCCGACGAAGGTATCGTTGTAGATCCAACAAAGATCGAGGTTATTATGGAATAGCCTACACTGATGAAGGTCCCATATGTGCATAACTTCATGGGCTTAGCAAGATACTATCGACGATTCATCGAGGGTTTTTCGAAGATGGAAAATCCGATTACAGAATTGCAGAAGAAGAACAAGAAGTTTGTTTGGACCGAGAAATGCATGGAAGCATTTCGGAGGCTCAAGGAGATATTGACAATGAAACTAATACTAAAGGTCCCTGACATGGATGCGAACTTCTTGGTATGCACTGACCCATCCAAGGAAGGCTTAGGCGGAGTCTTTATGCAAGACGGTCGAGTGATCGTTTACATCTCGAGAAAGTTGCGAAGGAATGAGGAGAACTGTGCAACACACGATTGGGAGTTATTAGCCATTGTTTATGACTTGAGAGTTTGGGGAAACTACCTTATTGGATGAAAATTGAACTAAAAACGGACCAGTGTGGACTACAACCCATCTTTACGCAAAGTGACTTGAATGTGTGACAACGACGTTGGTTGGAATTACTTAGCAAGTATGATTTCGAGATTTCTTACATAAAAGGGACAGTGAAGAGAGTGGGGGATGCGTTGGTTCAGAGACCACACATATTTTCGATGATTTCCTCTTCTTACGAATCTACGTGAAAGGATTCTAACTTTACAACGCGACGATGACTGGTACAAAGAGGTCAAGGATTTTATCAGACAAAACACAATGATGGTACCAAAATTTAAAGGACTTACTCTGAACAACGACGGATCATTGAGATTTAAAGATTGAGTTTACCTACCACCCAACGATGGGTTGATAAGTTTGATCCTAAACGAGGCTCACCGAGCAGTGTACATGGCTCACCCGGGAGTCACAAGGATGAGGGCAGACCTTAAACCCTTATTCTTCTGGAAAGGAATGAAGGGAGACATAGTCAACTATGTGGCCAGATGTCTATAATGTCAGTAGGTGAAGGTTGATCATAGACATCCAACAAGATTACTACAACCACACGCTATTCCATAATCTAAATGGGAGGTTATTTCGATGGATTTCATTGTTGGATTGCCACTGATGGCAAGGAGACATGACCTGATTTTTGTGGTAGTTAACACTTTGACGAAGAGTGCTCATTTTTATTCATGTTCGTACGACGTATCAAGAACCTGATTTAGCTAGAGTTTACTCAGTGTGATTGTGAGGGTGTGGCGTGCCTAAGAGGATTATGTCTGATAGAGGATCGATGTTTACAAGATGATTTTAGAGTAGTTTCCAATAGGCCTTGGGAACCTAACTTAACTTTAGTACCGCATATCACCTGGAGAAAGATGGGTAGACCAAACGAACAAACCAAATCCTAGAGGACATGTTGTGTATGTACGTTGGACCAACATAAGTGTTGGGTAGAGTTCTTGCCACTGGTAGAATTTGTGTATAATGACAGTTATCAAAGCACCATTAAGATGACGCCTTTAGAGTTTCTTTACGGGCGACCATGTCAGACGCCCGAAGTTGGGATTGGCTTGAGGATAGGGTCCTGGTGGGACCAGAAGCGATCCAATAAATGGAATATTAAATGAAAACTATATGACAAAGGATCAAGGAAGCACAATATTGACAGAAGAGTTATGTCGATGCACATCATGTCGATCGTAGTTACGATGTGGCAATCGAGTATTCTTGTGGGTGAAACCGCATAAGAGTTCAATCAAGTTTGAAAAGGGGTGCTAAAATATATTCTAGGTTCGTGAGATCCTGTGTGATTGTGGAAAAGAGGGGCCCGTGGCCTATTGAATAGCCTTTCCTGATTCCTTGAGGCATATGCATGATGTCTTGGACGTCTTTGTTTGAGATATTATGTTAGTGATCTTACACATGTTTTGACTTGAGTACTTTGCAAGTATCAGTTGAGGGTGTGCTCACATCTAAGCCAATCCACATCCTGGACCATCGCATTCGAAAACTATGATGTCAAACAGTATATCAAGTCAAGGTCCAGTGGGACAACTATAGTCGACACTCGACGACCTCGGAGAATGCATATGATATGCGCCAATAGTTTCCATTTTTTTTGGATAGATAGACTTGTGTTACTGTGATGCACTTTATTTCGACACTTATGTACTATGAAACTTCGGGACAAAGTTTAGACCAAGAGGGGGTGTATGTAACATCCTTCTCTTGCGCACACTGAGTGAACTTATTCTTTGAGGAAACTTGCTTGCAAGTGATCTGGATTATTATACTATTGGGTGTTTGATTATGATTATGAGGCATTATGGATATGATGACATGTTATTTTGTTGTATTGACATAGACAGGTGTTATTGACTCGGTTCTCCTCAGTGTGCAGGACATTGGACCTCGAGGATGTAGAGGCATCGATGAAACCCCTTAGACTCTGGATTGAGTCAGGGAGTGGACTATTGGGGTTTGATTGTTGTAGATATGACATGTGTACATCTGATCAGATGTTATGATGATTGATTATTTTTCTAACATGATTCGTTGATGATGCAGGCTGATGATAACTTGTTGACCGGAATCACATATGGAGTAGAGGGGTCACTCACGACAACTAGAGACTTTGAGGGAGATGTGTGGACAACAACCCTACCACATACTACTAGCACACCCATCGTGGATCGAATTATAGGTTAACGATTACCTAGTTCGATAAGACCCACAATGGCGTGAGGGCAGACTGCGACAGTCGCTCACGGTGATTCTAAGGGGTGCGCAATAAGGAAGGGGCCTTATTCCTTAGAGGCCCTTAGTCTTCCACAAGATCACCCGGCGGAGTATTGAATCCAGGGGTTTTGATGTCTACCAAGCCAGTGAAGAGGCGAGTGGCACCCTTGGAGAACGTAATGCGTCCTGAAGGGCACGTCGCGCAAGGGAAATGGACAGAGGCAAGTGACACCCTTGGAGCACATTACCCAAGGAAAACAGAAAAAGGCGAGTGGCACCCTTGGAGCACCTAGTGCGTCTTGAAGGGCGCATCGCGATTTCAACGGGTAAGTGAATAAACCTAGTCGGCCTTAAAATGAATGACGTGATAAGTAAGATTTAAAAACAATTTCCCTAATAAAAATGTCGCCCAACCTAGGAAATTAAAATCTAGATCTAAGTGATACGAGTGGTAAAATAATAATAATAATAATCATAATTAAACATGTGACGAGAAGGGTGTAAGAAATTCAATTAATTTATTAAAATCAAATTACTTTGGGGGATTAAATTTTTAAAAAAGGAAATGATTGTTTTTCTACATATCTTAATTAAATTTTATTAATTAAAAAGAGAAAGAGGTGTTTTTTCAACACTTGCTAATTTGAGATTTAGATAAATAGGTAAAAGAGGGAAACTTAAAAGAAATAGGAACCTAAGGGAAAAAGGGGAAACATAAAGAAAAAGGGAAATGTAAGGAAAAAATTGAATGACTAACTTAGTAAGGAATCTTTCCTTTAAGAACTTTCTAATTATGAACTCAACTAGGAATTTAGTAAGGGCGTAAGCCATTTAAATTGTGTTAAGGGAATATGGGGACACCAAGGAGTGATTTGAGGAATAATTTTAGGTGGGTGAGGGAAATATGAGTAATTAAATAAATTAATGAAATTAATTTCTGGTGCAACTAGGGGGATGAGTGACATGTGTACGGGGGAGATTTTTCTGAATTAAATTAATGAAAAATAAATTAAATGGGAAATTGGGAAAGAAATCACTTAGAAAATATATAAAAAGGATGGAGGAGGAGGAGTATGGATCAGATCTTTATGCGTAACTTTACACTGCATCATTTTTGGCTTGATTGACTTATCTTGTGGGAGTTGGGATACCCAACTCGGGTAATGAGTGGTAGCTCGGCCTTGCGAGGCGAGCTAGGAGCTAGTTGTTCTCTGGTATAGTGTGCGTGGCCCCTTTGCGGCTTTGGGGGCTCATGGGGAAGAAGAGTACCCCTAGCATTGGCTGGAAGGTACCGGTGAAGTCACATCGGTCGGTAAGCAAGAGGTGGATGGAGCGCGCGTGGGACACCGACTCAGAGTTGTCACCTTGGGCTACAATAAACATGCATTTATTTTGAATGGTTGATTAATATTGTTCTTGTGCTTTCATTACTGTACTTATATTGTGTAAATAAATGTGTTTTACTCAATGTTTTTAATTGAGAACTTAAAGTCATCATAGCTTTACGCTCACTGCATTTGAATTGATTTCCTTGGAAACCCTATCCCTGACTACTATGACTTTTATGTTTTGTTTTATTGATTATTATGATGATATTGTGCCTTATCTTCCATCCTTATCCCTATATCATTAGTCCCTGAGCAGTCGTCTAGGAGCTTAATCGACGGTTGTCACTTTGATGTTCATAGACCTATAGATTCTAATGCCCTACTTTTATGTGCATGGATGATGAGGGAAGGATAAATTTTTTCCCAGTTGTCTACCCTTACTCATATCTGCGTTGATTGATTCTTGGATGAATCATTGTCATTGCGCTTCTTGTGATTGAGTAATTCTGCGTATTGTTTATCATTCCTCTTCGCGAACATCTTAATGCTCTCTGCGTTTTTACATCAATTTTTCATTTTGCCATTTTATTATGACAACGATTTACAATTTTACTTGTCTACGATTTACCCTTTGTAAAGTCAGTAATTACCCTTCTCCTATTGACTGTGTTGGGACAATTTTAATGTTTGACAGTAAAATTTTGGGACAACGTTTTACTCTTTTTGTAGACAACATTCTCCCCATATTTTGCTTGGCGTTTTACACCGCATTCCACCGGTTTTCGCACAACATTCTGGTTGGGATTTTACTTTTGATCCATATGGTTAATACACAGGTTAATATCATATTACTCCCGCGATTGATTTGACATCTTATACTACTATATCCATTGAAGTAGCGAACACAGTAAATAAAATTAAAATTTAATTAAGCAAATAAGGCGAATGAAACCAATAACACTAGATCTAGCATCTGAAATAGCGTTTGTAATAGCCCTGTGAATTGTACCATGATATCCATACTTACCTACTTACCACTACGATCCTTATGCCTTCCGCGTTGACTATTCGTTGCTGTATATATATGGAGGCTGTATAATCATATTTAAATTAATGTTGTGTAGTTTTATGATCCATTGACAATCCTTGGTACAATTATAATTTGTTGTTGTACCTAGGTTGATGAAGCACGAATTTAACTCAACATTTTCCCCTGAAAGATCTTGACATACATCAAGTGTATTGTGAACGAAATTACCTTGATTAATTGATGAGCGATTTCAACGATTGGTTGAACGATTTTTTCAGTTGTAACTTTAGGCAACATTATATCTTAGAAACAAAAATCATTATTATATATATCATAGTGTTAATATCTCTGTTAGTTTTCGTTTGTAGATGACTATTTTATATGCAGCGATTGGGTATGTTGTGTTCTTCATGACAACGATTTACTTGACAACATATCCTGTGAACTGCTAAATTAATTTTATGACATCGATTTTAGTGTGTCTGGGAAATTTACTAAGTATTGATAACCATTTATACATATAGTGGTGACAAATTTTTATGTCAGTTTTTAATATGTTGACAACAACTTACCTGGCAACTTTTAATATGTTGTATACATCTTTTAATATTTTAATTTTTTTTGTCTACTTTGAAAACAAATAACAATTCATTTTTATTGTTACAATATGTTCTACCTCTATCTCTCCCAAATGACTCTGACAAAAATGTCAAACAAGTTATATATGATCTTGGAAAATACATGAGGTAAGTAGTTGTGATTTATATGCAAAATATTTTTTCAATTTGTTGTTGTACTTAATGACATATATTTTACTTATAATGTAATCCAAATTATGTTTTGTTGAAACATGTTATTTTCTTGTGTCATGATCTATAGATGGTTGTCATTGAAAGAAATCCATCAAGATTATATAAAGTATCGGAAGAGAGAAATTCCTAGGCTAATGCCTGAAATGAAAAAGTATCTACCTCCAACATTTTTCAATGCACAAGAACACTACCTCATACACCCAGTTGAGGAGATTGAAATGTATGGATCTGTACACACAAGTTCAATGTGGATGGTGGAGAGGCACTTGAAATCGTTGAAGACTTTCGTTAGAGAAAGAGAAAGTCCTGAGGGTTCTATGGTGGAGGGATATATGGTATATCAATCCATGATGTATATTAGTCAATATCTTCCTAAATTAGTAGCACCAACTATCCATGCAGGGGATATCATTTGGGATGTGAACTCCATAAAAAAATTTGAAGGGGAGCACCTGTTGGGGAAAGGTATAATGAAGAAAGTGAGAGGTAATTAAATTGTGGAGATTTATAATACATATAATTTTTTCGTTTTTTGTGTATATGGTCATACTCATTTAATATTTATTATTTCATCCATTATTAATATTTAACATGGTTATAACTAATATTTAATATTGGTGAATTATTATTTTTTGATTTAGTTGCTCAAGATTGGGATGCACAACATTTATATATTGCAAACAATTTTGACTGGATGAAGGTATGGAATGAAAGATGTAAGCAACATCATGGTGGTAGATTATCATGGAAACAACTATTTGAATTGGTTAGAGAATCTCATCATAATGGATATGACAACATTACACAGAGGGAAATTGATTTAGCATATGGTTTGAAAGATGGACAAGCAAGCAAATTCACCCATTTTATTCAGTTATTTTATATTATATTAATGTGACTGCATGTGTGTTTTTTTCAGATACTTTCCAAGTTATATAAATATGTTTATTAATTGACAATGCATCTTTTACATGTCTGGCATATTGCAGTTGAAACACCATAAGGCTTTGTGGTGCAATGGCCGTAAATTTCACATCAAATAATTGGATGAAACTAGGAAAAATTCTGATAGTGGGATAACTGCAGTATTCCAGGTCACTAATGTTTCCTCTGGGAGTGACAACCATCCCTGAGAATATGAAAATAGATATTATGGTTATTTGGATGATAAACTTGAGTGTGACTTTAATTCCTTCAAATTAGTTCTGTTTGACGTCAAATAGTATATGTTAAGAATGCATGAACGTGATGAGGAAATAACTATTATTCAACATGCCAATGAATTTCCGATGATTGAAACACCAATGTTTGAAAGAGGACATGATCACTATGTTTTTCCAAGCCAATGTGAACATGTATTTTACCCACAGGTTCCAGGTGAGAGAGATTGGTCATTTGTTGTTAGATATGATCCAAGAGGAAGGCCAGTAAAATATACTGTAGAGGAAGAAGATGATATTGAATAAGAAGATGGTACACCAGAGACAGAGTAGGAAGATGGGTTGACAGATGAAGAAGATGAAGAATATGAACCAAGCATAGGAGACAATGTAGTTCTTGATGATGATGATATCACCAATCCTTTCAACACCATTTTTGAACCGGATGATGATACAAATGTTGAGTTGGATGAATAATATACAGAAGACAGATGATACATATGTTGAGTTGGATGAGGTACGTAACTATATATTTTAATTTGTATGAAATATTCTCTTTAATTAATTTACTTATGTGGGTTAATTACATGTTTTTAAGTTTTATGCCATTTTTTTTATATCCTATGTTACATGTTGTTTATTATGTAAAACCTGAAAGTAATGGCCATAGAGTACGTGCTAAACTAAAATTATTATTTACAAACACATAATTTCATTTACCTTAATTAATTTTTGTTTTGGTAGTTTCTATGCATGATTATTGTGTTTCTTTCGATTATTTTCTATGTTATAGATTGGGTATTGGGGAATTGGCAATGATGTGAGGAGGAAGGGAGGGGCCATATGAGATTCCACCTTCGTGTGATTGGCCTTGTTTAGTAGAGAATAAATTATTCTCGAAACCAAGAGAAGCTCATTCATCTTTATATGATCATTGTAAATGTCATCATTGTTGTCATAGTATTGCAACAACGAAGTTTCAATGAACATGTTCGTCATTGCTATAACATCTTCATCGAAACTATTTGAAAACATGGGACTTTGGCCCATGGATTTTATGGAAATAAGAAGGCGCTAGATGATATTTTGTATTTAAATAATGATTTCCTACTAATATTCTTTATGGAGGAAAAAAGTACTTAGATGAGAGAAAAAAACAAAGAAAAGTCATAATTGATGAAGTTTGTGCAATTTATCAAGTACTTATTTATCGACGTTATTTCATGCCCTTGCAGTACTAGATGCAGGGACGAGTGTCTTGAAGGAATTTTAAAAGAAACAACTAAAAGACATTGTATTAGGACTAGACATGGGCAACAATGACCTATGGATGGGGCCAACGTTGATTTTTTTTCAAATTATTTATATATATACTGAAATTTGACATGGATAGACTGTTCACATGAATTGACGATATGGGAGGGTTTCCAGACTCAAAAGTGACTCACAAACCCACTCTATATATACGATCTCGTTCTCATTTCGTTTGAACTTTCTCGGATTAATGTCATGCATGGAACTCCCAACATACCCATCATCATGGTCGTGCTCTTTATATTCATTGCCTATGTCATTCAAAACCAACATCATGCCAATTAGGCCCATGAGTTTGGTGGAAAGAAGAAGGCTCTAGATGAGATTTTGTATTTAAATAATGATTTGGTACTAATATTATTTATGGAGAAAAAAAGTACTTAGATGAGAGAAAAAAAAGAAGATAATAAATAACTGATGAATCTTGTGCAATTTATCAAGTACTTTCTTATCGACGTTATTGCATGCCCTTGTAGTACTAGATATGGGAATGTTCATTTTGAACGAATTTTAAAAGAAACAACTAAAATATATTGTACTAGGGCTAGACATGGGCAACAATGACTTGTGAATGGGGCCAACGTTGAATTTTTTTCAAACTATTTTTGTATGCACTGACATTTGACATGGATAGAATGTTCACATGCCTTGACGATATGGGAGAGTTTCTAGACTCAAATATGGATCACACACCCACTCTGTATATCCGATCTCATCGTTGTTTCGTTTGAAATTTCTTGGATTAATGTCATGCATGGAACTCCCAACATACCCATTGTCATGGTCGTGCTCTTTATATTCATCGCGTATGTCGTTCAAAAATAACATCATGACAATTAGGTCCATGATTTTGGTGGAAATAAGAAGGCGCTAGATGTGATTTCGTATTTAAATAATGATTTCGTACTAATATTAATCTTTATGGATCAAAAAAGTACTTAGATGAGAGAAAAAAACAAAGACAAGAAATAATTGATGAAGCTTGTGCAATTTATCAAGTAATTTTTTATCGACGTTATTTCATGCCCTTGCAGAAATAGATGCGAGAATGTGTGTCTCAAACAAATTTTAAAAGAAACTACTCAAAGACATTGTACTAGGACTAGACACGGGAAACAATGACCTATGAATGGGGCCAACGTTGAAAATTTTTCAAACTATTTTTGTATGCACTAAAATTTGACATGGATAGACTGTTCACATGCCTTGAAGATATGGGAGGGTTTCCAGACTCAAATATGACTCACACACCCACTCTATATATCCGATCTCGTCCCCGTTTCATTTGAAATTTCTTAGATTAATGTCATCGTAATCTATACACATTCTACAATAATTTTGTACTCTCTCTCTCTCTCTCTCTCTCTCTCTCTCTCTATATATATATATATATATATATATATATATGATTTTTGTAAAAAATGATTATGCTATGCAATGTATATCTAAGAACATCATTCAAATTGGACACATCGAGAGAGCTATGGAACAACCCTAGCAGGCATATAACTATGAACCATCCACATAGTTTAGTAGCTATGTATCTATTTTTAGAATATATTTTTAGGGCATAAGCCTATATTTTTTATCCTAATTAGGTCATGCATGAAAAACTTGGAGTGCCAATACTTATAATCATAAACATATTCTAGTCATTAGGTTCCTTGGCATCCAAATTCCAAATCTAAATTAATTCCCAAGCATTGAAAGTTACTATGACATGTTGATGGATGTGTGAACATCCAAAATTAACATCCAAATTTGAGAAGCTAATTTTGATAGTTTGCAAATGCCTTTTCAATGAGCATTTAATGGGACATACAATCAAATGTAAACAAGGGCACAATTATAGAACACAAAACAATCTTAATAATATCCTCATGGAGAAATGAGGAAAAATAAAATTGGTTACTTTTTAGCATTCTATGTTAGAGAAGACCAACATGGACATTAATTTGGACTCTAACTTGCCTTCGTGTTGTAATGGGTTGGTGCCTAAGGTTGCAAGGTAGTTGGCCTTATTACAATGTTATATGCTTGGTGATTTTACATGACTTTGGTTTTCCAAATTCTCTTTTAATAATGGTCTTAGTGTTGGTATAATGTTTATGTAGAAAAGAAATGTAGATCTAGCCTAAGAGGGCATGCTTAAATATTTGATTATTGTGTTTTCTAAGAATCTCGTCTCACACATTTTTTTATAATATTTTTTATAATATCAAATTTTGCTTTGTCTATTTCTGATGATGATCCTAGAACTGTCAGGGAGGCAGTGGATTTAGAGGCTGGAAAGCTCTGGAAAAAGGCCATGGATGAAGAAATGACAACCTTGGATCATAATGAGTCTTGGGATCTAGTGGAGTTTCCGACTGGAAGAAATCCCATTGGCAAAAAATGGGCATTTAAAAAGAAGCTAAATGTAAAAGGAAAAGTGGAGAAATACAAAGCTCGGTTAGTAGCAAAGGGTTATTCCCAGGTTGATGGAATTGATTTTGGTGAGATTTTTTCTCTTGTTTCCAAGTTAACTTCTATAATATATTTTTTTATCTGTTTCTACTGCATTTGATTTTAAAGTAGAACATATGGATGTGAAGAAAACATTCCTACATGGGGATCTTGAAGAAGAAATCTATATGAAGCAGCTAAAAGGATTTGCTGTGAAGGGAAAGAAGGAGCTAGTATGCAAGCTGAAAAATTCCTTGTATGGTTTAAAACAATCACCAAGGATGTGGTATACAAAATTGATACTTGTATTTTGGGACTTGGCTTCACAAGAAGAAAAGAGAATCACTGTGTGTATTTTAAATTAATTGTTGATCATTTGATTTATTTGGTTGTGTATGTGGATGGCATGTTGCTGATAGGAAACAATAAGGAGAGTATCCAGGATGTGAAAACTCAGTTGTCCTATAAATTTGACATGAAGGATATCGATGCTTCAAATTTCATTTTGGGCATGGAAGTTAAAAGAGATCGAAAAAAGATGAAACTTTGGTTAAATCAGAGAAAATATGTTGAGAAAATATTGCAGACTTTTAATATGTAGGAATGGAAACCGATCAAGGTCCCTATTCATGTGGGTGTAAAGTTATTTGCGGATCAGTGTCCCAAGACACATGAAGAGGAGGAGGACATGTCTTGTGTTCCATATGTGAGTGCAGTTGGTAGTTTGGTGTATGCAATGGTATGTACTGGACCAGAAATTGCACATGCAGTGGTAGTTTTGAGCAGGTATATGTCAAAACCAAGGAAGGAGAATTGGACAACAGTAAAAATCGTTTTTCAGGTATTTGCGTGGCACTACTAGCTATGGATTGTGCTACCAAGAAAGACCAGGATTGGACAGAGTGTTGGATGTACATGGATTTGTGGATGCAGACTGGGCTGGAGATCTGGATCGTAGGAGATATACAAGCATATATGTTTAACCTGTTTGGAGGAGCAATCAGTTGAATGATAAAAAGACAGGTTGTAGTGGCACTTTCAACTATAGAAGTTGAATACATGGAAACCACTCATGTAAGTAAGGAAGCAATATGGTTGCAAAGACTGTGTTAAGGTATTGGGTTGGTACAACAAGATGTAAGGATATATTGTGACAGTTAGAGTGCAATTTTTCTGGCGAAGAACCCGACTTATCATTCAAAGACAAATCATATTGATATTAGATATCATTTTGTGAGAGACATGGTTGAAGAAAAGAAAGTGTTGCTGATGAAGGTGGTCACTTAGAATAATGTTGTAGATTCATTAACAAAATATGTGAGAATCGAGAATTTCTCTTGGTGTAGAGGATCCATGGGCATTGATGCCTGGATTGTTGAGTATGTAACCCTGTAACCCCCTGTATGCGAAGAAAACAACAAGTGTGAGAATGTTGGGCATGTGTTATATTCTTTGCATGACTAGCTCTAGTGTCTTCTATGTTGCGTCGGGTGTGTAGGGGGTAGCTTCCCCCCCTTCGATGGTTTCAAGGGGGAATATCCCCCTTGTGCAGGGGTTTGGGGGAATCTCTCCCAATAATTTTTTCATCATGAAACATGTCACATTTTTGCCTTGTTTTTTGTGTTGCTTTGATTTTTGTGTCCATTGTTGGGCGGTTTTTCAGCACATGGTTTTTGTCGATGGTTTTCTATTTATGATTAAGGAATTAGGGTTGTTGACTAATCCCATTCATTGGGTTAGGGTTTTGGATGTCGTTGGATCCTATATGTATATTGTATTGTAAACAATATATCACAATGAATGAATATAGAATATGTTGGTTTTCCCAGTTTGGGTTTCCAGGGGAAAAATCTTTGTGTAATGTGTGTATTTTCCATTGTATCTTTTATATTCTTTTATTGAAAATCTGTTTGCAGTAAAATATTGTACAAGGTTAAAATCTACACATCAGAGACCTTGAATCAACTACCATGGGAAAGTCCTTGAAGAGGTAGAATATTAAAGAGTTGAGAGACTTCAATATGTAGATGCAAGAGGAAAGTCAATATTGGAGGAAAAGAGAATATGAGTTGGGAAAAGAGCTTGATAAGTGCCAAGACTCCTTCATTTCCATGAAGGAAGAATTAGAGAAGAGTAGATTACATCTCTTGTAGTTGGGGGAGAAATTTAATGAGCTCGATAATTGGCAAGATGAGAGGTTCACTGAATTCACTGCTCATCTATACTAGGAATTGGCAGTGAAGGAAGAGGCCTTGAAGAAGCTAGAAGCATTTTTTTAAGATACCAAGAAAACCCCTTCCACTACCACTACCAAAGATAGCACCATGATAGAGGAAAACATAGTAAACTCACCTTCCAATACCCTTTCTCAAGAGACCTTTGGTGAATTTGAAAATAACACTAGAGGCTTCAATTCCAAGATCACGGGGAAAATGGGATATGATGGCCAAGGGATAGGAAAGAAAGGCCAAGGGATTCTTATTCCCATTGTAGTCCAATAGAGGTTCAATCATGAAGGCCTAGTATTTGGTGGAAAATAATCCAACAAAAATTTACCTCAAACCACCTTTTTCAAGGCAAAATAAACTAGGAAAGAAGTCATTCCCATGGAGGAAAAGGCAACTAAAAAAGGAGTGTGCAGGAAGCCACTAAAATATGCTTGTAGAGGCTTAGAAAAGATCAACATAGAGATGATTCTGCCAACAAAATTTGCTCCAAATATTGGGGGGGCAAGCAACCAAGCTAGAAAGCATCACCACAAACCGAAAAGGTATGGCATATTTTGTTTATATTGCAAGAAAATGGGTCATAAGGCTAGCAATTGTTGGCACTCTAGAAGGATAAGAATCCTATGCAAGAACTATTGTTAGTACTACAAATTAACTCAATATTGGGAGGCCAAATGTTGGAGGCTTCATCTAGAAATCCATCCCAAGAATCAAACCACTAAGAAGAAAGATTGAAGAGTCAAGGTCAAGGGGAAAGAGGA